>CAXKTG010000272.1:7500-32928 GCA_964056735.1 Allodiplogaster pararmata
GTATATTCAGTCTTTTGGCCGTTCTCTGTTTAAGGTATTCTGCATGTTGTCGGAAGGTGCCGAGTTGGTCTAAGACGACACCGAGTATTTTGGGTGTTTTAGTTGTCGGCAGAAGGGTTCCGTGGATTTCTACCTTGGGTTCTTTTTTACATTCGCCTGTATGGGTTGTGAAAAGGGTGACCGTAGTCTTTTCCTTGGATATGATCATTTTACGTTGTTCCAATTCTTCTACGAGTTTCGGTAGGAAGTGGTTGATCTGATCTTCACAGGTTTCAATACAGGGGCTTGAGGAGAGAATTGATATGTCGTCGGCGTAGGCTGTCATCTGCGTGTTTCCTGTGGGTTGCGGGAGGTTGTTTATGTAGAGATTGAATAAGAGGGGGCTGAGCACTGCTCCTTGTGGGACACCAGATCTGCATGTGAGACGTCGACTGCTTTTTCCTTGGAAATCTACCTTGATTGTACGGCCTCTTAGGTAGCTGGACATCCATCGGACGATGGCTCTTGGCATATTCGTTTCAGTGAGTTTCTTGCAGAGAAGGGATATGTTCACTAAGTCATATGCTGCAGTGAGGTCAAGGGCGACCATGAGAGTGCGGTCCGGGGGTGGTTTCCGATTGAAGCCGTTTGTTATTTTCCCGGTTATTTCCAGGAGTGCGGTAGTAGTCGAGTGCTCTTTGCGGAATCCATGTTGCCAGTCAGCGATTTGAAAGCCTTCCGCCAGGAATGGTAATAAGACCCGTTCGAATGTTTTGGCTATAGGGGATAGTATTGATATTGGTCTATAGCCGTTCAGGTTGCTGGAGTCCTTTCCTGGTTTAGGTAACATTATCACTCTTGCATCTTTCCATCTGGACGGGATAATACCTGTCTGCAGCGTGTTATTGAAGAGGATGCAGAGGCATTTTCTGAAGTTTTCACCGGCCATTTTGAGTAGTAGAGGGCAGATGCCTTCACTGTCTGGGCATTTGGAACCTTTGGTTTTCTTGATTGCTTCTTCGATCTGTGCCAGGGAAATTTGGGGAGCGTCTGTCCGTTTGAGGCCTTTAATTAGTCGTGTTGTGCTTCTTGCTGATTTGTCGACCTCTTTAGGGGCTTGTTTAGCTAATTTTCTGGCAAAAGCGTTTGAGGCAGATGTTGGGCATAGACTTTTCCCGTCGTGGCTGATGGTCAAGTGCGTCGGTTTAATTGATTTGCCGTCGATAGCCTTTATCGTTTTCCAGAGTTTGTTGCCCGGTTCGTTGTGGCTAATTTCAGATATGTACTTTTCCCAAGCCTTCCTCTTTTCGAGGTTGATGCGGAAGGAGATTTCGGCCATTATTGAGGGGAGTGAGGGGTCCGTAGGATTGTCCCTCCTCATTTGGTCCCGTTCTGCAATCAGCTTCTTCACATCTTCACTCAAGTGAGGTGTGTATTTTGGCACCTTTCCACGGGGAATGTTGTTCTTAGCCGCTTTGGTCAAGGTGGTGGTCAGGAATTTGTGCATCTGAACTGAGTTGCCGGCGAATGGGAAATCCATGAGAATCTTGTTGATGTCCCTTTCGAAGCCTTCCCAATTCGCTTTGTTGTAATTTGTATAACAACGTGCGTTTGAGATGCTGGATGGCTGTGTTTCGACGTCAATCAGGCATGGGAGGTGGTCAGAGTTCATTCTGTTGATTGTTGACCAGTTGCAGTCGATGGCTATGTCGTTCGAGGCGAGAGTGATGTCTGGTGATGCTTTTTGTCTTGTGGGCATCTTTGAGTTGTTGAGACATACAAGATCGCTGTCGTCAATGAAGTCGCATAGTTCATCTCCTCTGCTATCCTCCGTACCTTCACTCCAAACTTTATTGTGTGCGTTGAAGTCTCCACCGACAATGAACCAGAAAGGTCTTAGATTGTTAAGCCAGAAAGGTCTTAGATTGTTAAGCCAGAAAGGTCTTAGATTATAAAGCCAGAAAGGTCTTAGATTGTTAAGCCAGAAAGATCTTAGATTGTTAAGCCAGAAAGGTCTTAGATTGTTAAGCCAGAAAGGTCTTAGATTGTTAATCCAGAAAGGTCTTATATTATCAAGCCAGAAAGGTCTTAGATTGTTAAGCCAGAAAGGTCTTAGATTGTTAAGCCAGAAAGGTCTTAGATTATAAAGCCAGAAAGGTCTTAGATTGTTAAGCCAGAAAGGTCTTAGATTGTTAAGCCAGAAAGGTCTTAGATTATAAAGCCAGAAAGGTCTTAGATTGTTAAGCCAGAAAGGTCTTAGATTGTTAAGCCAGAAAGGTCTTATTTTATCAAGCCAGAAAGGTCTTAGATTGTTAAGCCAGAAAGGTCTTAGATTATAAAGCCAGAAAGGTCTTAGATTGTTAAGCCAGAAAGGTCTTAGATTGTTAAGCCAGAAAGGTCTTAGATTGTTAAGCCAGAAAGGTCTTAGCTTATTGAGCCAGAAAGATCTTAGATTGTTAAGCCAGAAAGGTCTTAGATTGTTAAGCCAGAAAGGTCTTAGATTGTTAAGCCAGAAAGGTCTTATATTATCAAGCCAGAAAGGTCTTAGATTATTAAGCCAGAAAGGTCTTAGATTGTTAAGCCAGAAAGGTCTTAGATTGTTAAGCCAGAAAGGTCTTAGATTGTTAAGCCAGAAAGATCTTAGATTGTTAAGCCAGAAAGGTCTTAGATTGTTAAGCCAGAAAGGTCTTAGATTGTTAATCCAGAAAGGTCTTATATTATCAAGCCAGAAAGGTCTTAGATTGTTAAGCCAGAAAGGTCTTAGATTGTTAAGCCAGAAATGTCTTATATTATCAAGCCAGAAAGGTCTTAGATTGTTAAGCCAGAAAGGTCTTAGATTATAAAGCCAGAAAGGTCTTAGATTGTTAAGCCAGAAAGGTCTTATATTATCAAGCCAGAAAGGTCTTAGATTGTTAAGCCAGAAAGGTCTTAGATTATAAAGCCATAAAGGTCTTAGATTGTTAAGCCAGAAAGGTCTTAGATTGTTAAGCCAGAAAGGTCTTATATTATCAAGCCAGAAAGGTCTTAGATTGTTAAGCCAGAAAGGTCTTAGATTATTAAGCTAGAAAGATCTTAGATTGTTAAGCCAGAAAGGTCTTAGATTGTTAATCCAGAAAGGTGTTATATTATCAAGCCAGAAAGGTCTTAGATTGTTAAGCCAGAAAGGTCTTAGATTGTTAAGCCAGAAAGGTCTTAGATTATAAAGCCAGAAAGGTCTTAGATTGTTAAGCCAGAAAGGTCTTATATTATCAAGCCAGAAAGGTCTTAGATTATTAAGCCAGAAAGGTCTTAGATTGTTAAGCCAGAAAGGTCTTAGATTGTTAAGCCAGAAAGGTCTTAGATTGTTAAGCCAGAAAGATCTTAGATTGTTAAGCCAGAAAGGTCTTAGATTGTTAAGCCAGAAAGGTCTTAGATTGTTAATCCAGAAAGGTCTTATATTATCAAGCCAGAAAGGTCTTAGATTGTTAAGCCAGAAAGGTCTTAGATTGTTAAGCCAGAAATGTCTTATATTATCAAGCCAGAAAGGTCTTAGATTGTTAAGCCAGAAAGGTCTTAGATTATAAAGCCAGAAAGGTCTTAGATTGTTAAGCCAGAAAGGTCTTATATTATCAAGCCAGAAAGGTCTTAGATTGTTAAGCCAGAAAGGTCTTAGATTATAAAGCCATAAAGGTCTTAGATTGTTAAGCCAGAAAGGTCTTAGATTGTTAAGCCAGAAAGGTCTTATATTATCAAGCCAGAAAGGTCTTAGATTGTTAAGCCAGAAAGGTCTTAGATTATTAAGCCAGAAAGATCTTAGATTGTTAAGCCAGAAAGGTCTTAGATTGTTAATCCAGAAAGGTGTTATATTATCAAGCCAGAAAGGTCTTAGATTGTTAAGCCAGAAAGGTCTTAGATTGTTAAGCCAGAAAGGTCTTATATTGTTAAGCCAGAAAGGTCTTAGATTGTTAAGCCAGAAAGGTCTTATATTATCAAGCCAGAAAGGTCTTAGATTGTTAAGCCAGAAAGGTCTTAGATTATAAAGCCATAAAGGTCTTAGATTGTTAAGCCAGAAAGGTCTTAGATTGTTAAGCCAGAAAGGTCTTATATTATCAAGCCAGAAAGGTCTTAGATTGTTAAGCCAGAAAGGTCTTAGATTATTAAGCCAGAAAGATCTTAGATTATTAAGCCAGAAAGGTCTTAGATTGTTAAGCCAGAAAGGTCTTAGATTGTTAAGCCAGAAAGGTCTTAGATTGTTAAGCCAGAAAGGTCTTAGATTGTTAAGCCAGAAAGGTCTTAGATTGTTAAGCCAGAAAGGTCTTAGATTATTAAGCCAGAAAGGTCTTAGATTGTTAAGCCAGAAAGGTCTTAGATTGTTAAGCCAGAAAGGTCTTAGATTGTTAATCCAGAAAGGTCTTATATTATCAAGTCAGAAAGGTCTTAGATTGTTAAGCCAGAAAGGTCTTATATTATCAAGCCAGAAAGGTCTTAGATTGTTAAGCCAGAAAGGTCTTAGATTATAAAGCCAGAAAGGTCTTAGATTGTTAAGCCAGAAAGGTCTTAGATTGTTAAGCCAGAAAGGTCTTATATTATCAAGCCAGAAAGGTCTTAGATTGTTAAGCCAGAAAGGTCTTAGATTATAAAGCCAGAAAGGTCTTAGATTGTTGAGCCAGAAAGGTCTTAGATTGTTAAGCCAGAAAGGTCTTATATTATCAAGCCAGAAAGGTCTTAGATTGTTAAGCCAGAAAGGTCTTAGATTATTGAGCCAGAAAGATCTTAGATTGTTAAGCCAGAAAGGTCTTAGATTGTTAAGCCAGAAAGGTCTTAGATTGTTAAGCCAGAAAGGTCTTATATTATCAAGCCAGAAAGGTCTTAGATTATTAAGCCAGAAAGGTCTTAGATTGTTAAGCCAGAAAGGTCTTAGATTGTTAAGCCAGAAAGGTCTTAGATTGTTAAGCCAGAAAGATCTTAGATTGTTAAGCCAGAAAGGTCTTAGATTGTTAAGCCAGAAAGGTCTTAGATTGTTAATCCAGAAAGGTCTTATATTATCAAGCCAGAAAGGTCTTAGATTGTTAAGCCAGAAAGGTCTTAGATTGTTAAGCCAGAAATGTCTTATATTATCAAGCCAGAAAGGTCTTAGATTGTTAAGCCAGAAAGGTCTTAGATTATAAAGCCAGAAAGGTCTTAGATTGTTAAGCCAGAAAGGTCTTATATTTTCAAGCCAGAAAGGTCTTAGATTGTTAAGCCAGAAAGGTCTTAGATTATAAAGCCATAAAGGTCTTAGATTGTTAAGCCAGAAAGGTCTTAGATTGTTAAGCCAGAAAGGTCTTATATTATCAAGCCAGAAAGGTCTTAGATTGTTAAGCCAGAAAGGTCTTAGATTATTAAGCCAGAAAGATCTTAGATTGTTAAGCCAGAAAGGTCTTAGATTGTTAATCCAGAAAGGTGTTATATTATCAAGCCAGAAAGGTCTTAGATTGTTAAGCCAGAAAGGTCTTAGATTGTTAAGCCAGAAAGGTCTTAGATTGTTAAGCCAGAAAGGTCTTAGATTGTTAAGCCAGAAAAGTCTTAGATTTTTAAGCCAGAAAGGTCTTGGATTGTTAAGCCAGAAAGGTCTTACATTGTTAAGCCAGAAAGGTGTTATATTATCAAGCCAGAAAGGTCTTAGATTGTTAAGCCAGAAAGATCTTAGATTGTTAAGCCAGAAAGGTCTTAGATTGTTAATCCAGAAAGGTGTTATATTATCAAGCCAGAAAGGTCTTAGATTGTTAAGCCAGAAAGGTCTTAGATTGTTAAGCCAGAAAGGTCTTAGATTATAAAGCCAGAAAGGTCTTAGATTGTTAAGCCAGAAAAGTCTTAGATTTTTAAGCCAGAAAGGTCTTGGACTGTTAAGCCAGAAAGGTCTTACATTGTTAAGCCAGAAAGGTCTTAGATTGTTAAGCCAGAAAGGTCTTAGATTGTTAAGCCAGAAAGGTCTTAGATTGTTAAGCCAGAAAGATCTTAGATTGTTAAGCCAGAAAGGTCTTAGATTGTTAAGCCAGAAAGGTCTTAGATTGTTAATTCAGAAAGGTCTTATATTATCAAGCCAGAAAGGTCTTAGATTGTTAAGCCAGAAAGGTCTTAGATTGTTAAGCCAGAAATGTCTTATATTATCAAGCCAGAAAGGTCTTAGATTGTTAAGCCAGAAAGGTCTTAGATTATAAAGCCAGAAAGGTCTTAGATTGTTAAGCCAGAAAGGTCTTATATTATCAAGCCAGAAAGGTCTTAGATTGTTAAGCCAGAAAGGTCTTAGATTGTTAAGCCAGAAAGGTCTTATATTATCAAGCCAGAAAGGTCTTAGATTATTAAGCCAGAAAGGTCTTAGATTGTTAAGCCAGAAAGGTCTTAGATTGTTAAGCCAGAAAGGTCTTAGATTGTTAAGCCAGAAAAGTCTTAGATTTTTAAGCCAGAAAGGTCTTGGATTGTTAAGCCAGAAAGGTCTTACATTGTTAAGCCAGAAAGGTGTTATATTATCAAGCCAGAAAGGTCTTAGATTGTTAAGCCAGAAAGATCTTAGATTGTTAAGCCAGAAAGGTCTTAGATTGTTAATCCAGAAAGGTGTTATATTATCAAGCCAGAAAGGTCTTAGATTGTTAAGCCAGAAAGGTCTTAGATTGTTAAGCCAGAAAGGTCTTAGATTATAAAGCCAGAAAGGTCTTAGATTGTTAAGCCAGAAAAGTCTTAGATTTTTAAGCCAGAAAGGTCTTGGACTGTTAAGCCAGAAAGGTCTTACATTGTTAAGCCAGAAAGGTCTTAGATTGTTAAGCCAGAAAGGTCTTAGATTGTTAAGCCAGAAAGGTCTTAGATTGTTAAGCCAGAAAGATCTTAGATTGTTAAGCCAGAAAGGTCTTAGATTGTTAAGCCAGAAAGGTCTTAGATTGTTAATCCAGAAAGGTCTTATATTATCAAGCCAGAAAGGTCTTAGATTGTTAAGCCAGAAAGGTCTTAGATTGTTAAGCCAGAAATGTCTTATATTATCAAGCCAGAAAGGTCTTAGATTGTTAAGCCAGAAAGGTCTTAGATTATAAAGCCAGAAAGGTCTTAGATTGTTAAGCCAGAAAGGTCTTATATTATCAAGCCAGAAAGGTCTTAGATTGTTAACCCAGAAAGGTCTTAGATTATAAAGCCATAAAGGTCTTAGATTGTTAAGCCAGAAAGGTCTTAGATTGTTAAGCCAGAAAGGTCTTATATTATCAAGCCAGAAAGGTCTTAGATTGTTAAGCCAGAAAGGTCTTAGATTATTAAGCCAGAAAGATCTTAGATTGTTAAGCCAGAAAGGTCTTAGATTGTTAATCCAGAAAGGTGTTATATTATCAAGCCAGAAAGGTCTTAGATTGTTAAGCCAGAAAGGTCTTAGATTGTTAAGCCAGAAAGGTCTTAGATTATAAAGCCAGAAAGGTCTTAGATTGTTAAGCCAGAAAGGTCTTATATTATCAAGCCAGAAAGGTCTTAGATTGTTAAGCCAGAAAGGTCTTATATTATCAAGCCAGAAAGGTCTTAGATTATTAAGCCAGAAAGGTCTTAGATTGTTAAGCCAGAAAGGTCTTAGATTGTTAAGCCAGAAAGGTCTTAGATTGTTAAGCCAGAAAAGTCTTAGATTTTTAAGCCAGAAAGGTCTTGGATTGTTAAGCCAGAAAGGTCTTACATTGTTAAGCCAGAAAGGTCTTAGATTGTTAAGCCAGAAAAGTCTTAGATTTTTGAGCCAGAAAGGTCTTGGATTGTTAAGCCAGAAAGGTCTTTGATTGTTAAGCCAGAAAGGTCTTATATTATCAAGCCAGAAAGGTCTTAGATTATTAAGCCAGAAAGGTCTTAGATTGTTAAGCCAGAAAGGTCTTAGATTGTTAAGCCAGAAAGGTCTTAGATTGTTAAGCCAGAAAAGTCTTAGATTTTTAAGCCAGAAAGGTCTTGTGTTAAGCCAGAAAGGTCTTACATTGTTAAGCCAGAAAGGTCTTAGATTGTTAAGCCAGAAAAGTCTTAGATTTTTAAGCCAGAAAGGTCTTGGATTGTTAAGCCAGAAAGGTCTTACATTGTTAAGCCAGAAAGGTCTTAGATTGTTAAGCCAGAAAAGTCTTAGATTTTTGAGCCAGAAAGGTCTTGGATTGTTAATCCAGAAAGGTCTTATATTATCAAGCCAGAAAGGTCTTAGATTGTTAAGCCAGAAAGGTCTTAGATTGTTAAGCCAGAAAGGTCTTATATTATCAAGCCAGAAAGGTCTTAGATTGTTAAGCCAGAAAGGTCTTAGATTGTTAAGCCAGAAAGGTCTTAGATTATAAAGCCAGAAAGGTCTTAGATTGTTAAGCCAGAAAGGTCTTAGATTGTTAAGCCAGAAAGGTCTTAGATTATAAAGCCAGAAAGGTCTTAGATTGTTAAGCCAGAAAGGTCTTAGATTGTTAAGCCAGAAAGGTCTTATTTTATCAAGCCAGAAAGGTCTTAGATTGTTAAGCCAGAAAGGTCTTAGATTATAAAGCCAGAAAGGTCTTAGATTGTTAAGCCAGAAAGGTCTTAGATTGTTAAGCCAGAAAGGTCTTAGATTGTTAAGCCAGAAAGGTCTTAGCTTATTGAGCCAGAAAGATCTTAGATTGTTAAGCCAGAAAAGTCTTAGATTTTTAAGCCAGAAAGGTCTTGGATTGTTAAGCCAGAAAGGTCTTACATTGTTAAGCCAGAAAGGTCTTAGATTGTTAAGCCAGAAAAGTCTTAGATTTTTGAGCCAGAAAGGTCTTGGATTGTTAATCCAGAAAGGTCTTATATTATCAAGCCAGAAAGGTCTTAGATTGTTAAGCCAGAAAGGTCTTAGATTGTTAAGCCAGAAAGGTCTTATATTATCAAGCCAGAAAGGTCTTAGATTGTTAAGCCAGAAAGGTCTTAGATTGTTAAGCCAGAAAGGTCTTAGATTATAAAGCCAGAAAGGTCTTAGATTGTTAAGCCAGAAAGGTCTTAGATTGTTAAGCCAGAAAGGTCTTAGATTATAAAGCCAGAAAGGTCTTAGATTGTTAAGCCAGAAAGGTCTTAGATTGTTAAGCCAGAAAGGTCTTATTTTATCAAGCCAGAAAGGTCTTAGATTGTTAAGCCAGAAAGGTCTTAGATTATAAAGCCAGAAAGGTCTTAGATTGTTAAGCCAGAAAGGTCTTAGATTGTTAAGCCAGAAAGGTCTTAGATTGTTAAGCCAGAAAGGTCTTAGCTTATTGAGCCAGAAAGATCTTAGATTGTTAAGCCAGAAAGGTCTTAGATTGTTAAGCCAGAAAGGTCTTAGATTGTTAAGCCAGAAAGGTCTTATATTATCAAGCCAGAAAGGTCTTAGATTATTAAGCCAGAAAGGTCTTAGATTGTTAAGCCAGAAAGGTCTTAGATTGTTAAGCCAGAAAGGTCTTAGATTGTTAAGCCAGAAAGATCTTAGATTGTTAAGCCAGAAAGGTCTTAGATTGTTAAGCCAGAAAGGTCTTAGATTGTTAATCCAGAAAGGTCTTATATTATCAAGCCAGAAAGGTCTTAGATTGTTAAGCCAGAAAGGTCTTAGATTGTTAAGCCAGAAATGTCTTATATTATCAAGCCAGAAAGGTCTTAGATTGTTAAGCCAGAAAGGTCTTAGATTATAAAGCCAGAAAGGTCTTAGATTGTTAAGCCAGAAAGGTCTTATATTATCAAGCCAGAAAGGTCTTAGATTGTTAAGCCAGAAAGGTCTTAGATTATAAAGCCATAAAGGTCTTAGATTGTTAAGCCAGAAAGGTCTTAGATTGTTAAGCCAGAAAGGTCTTATATTATCAAGCCAGAAAGGTCTTAGATTGTTAAGCCAGAAAGGTCTTAGATTATTAAGCTAGAAAGATCTTAGATTGTTAAGCCAGAAAGGTCTTAGATTGTTAATCCAGAAAGGTGTTATATTATCAAGCCAGAAAGGTCTTAGATTGTTAAGCCAGAAAGGTCTTAGATTGTTAAGCCAGAAAGGTCTTAGATTATAAAGCCAGAAAGGTCTTAGATTGTTAAGCCAGAAAGGTCTTATATTATCAAGCCAGAAAGGTCTTAGATTATTAAGCCAGAAAGGTCTTAGATTGTTAAGCCAGAAAGGTCTTAGATTGTTAAGCCAGAAAGGTCTTAGATTGTTAAGCCAGAAAGATCTTAGATTGTTAAGCCAGAAAGGTCTTAGATTGTTAAGCCAGAAAGGTCTTAGATTGTTAATCCAGAAAGGTCTTATATTATCAAGCCAGAAAGGTCTTAGATTGTTAAGCCAGAAAGGTCTTAGATTGTTAAGCCAGAAATGTCTTATATTATCAAGCCAGAAAGGTCTTAGATTGTTAAGCCAGAAAGGTCTTAGATTATAAAGCCAGAAAGGTCTTAGATTGTTAAGCCAGAAAGGTCTTATATTATCAAGCCAGAAAGGTCTTAGATTGTTAAGCCAGAAAGGTCTTAGATTATAAAGCCATAAAGGTCTTAGATTGTTAAGCCAGAAAGGTCTTAGATTGTTAAGCCAGAAAGGTCTTATATTATCAAGCCAGAAAGGTCTTAGATTGTTAAGCCAGAAAGGTCTTAGATTATTAAGCCAGAAAGATCTTAGATTGTTAAGCCAGAAAGGTCTTAGATTGTTAATCCAGAAAGGTGTTATATTATCAAGCCAGAAAGGTCTTAGATTGTTAAGCCAGAAAGGTCTTAGATTGTTAAGCCAGAAAGGTCTTATATTGTTAAGCCAGAAAGGTCTTAGATTGTTAAGCCAGAAAGGTCTTATATTATCAAGCCAGAAAGGTCTTAGATTGTTAAGCCAGAAAGGTCTTAGATTATAAAGCCATAAAGGTCTTAGATTGTTAAGCCAGAAAGGTCTTAGATTGTTAAGCCAGAAAGGTCTTATATTATCAAGCCAGAAAGGTCTTAGATTGTTAAGCCAGAAAGGTCTTAGATTATTAAGCCAGAAAGATCTTAGATTATTAAGCCAGAAAGGTCTTAGATTGTTAAGCCAGAAAGGTCTTAGATTGTTAAGCCAGAAAGGTCTTAGATTGTTAAGCCAGAAAGGTCTTAGATTGTTAAGCCAGAAAGGTCTTAGATTGTTAAGCCAGAAAGGTCTTAGATTATTAAGCCAGAAAGGTCTTAGATTGTTAAGCCAGAAAGGTCTTAGATTGTTAAGCCAGAAAGGTCTTAGATTGTTAATCCAGAAAGGTCTTATATTATCAAGTCAGAAAGGTCTTAGATTGTTAAGCCAGAAAGGTCTTATATTATCAAGCCAGAAAGGTCTTAGATTGTTAAGCCAGAAAGGTCTTAGATTATAAAGCCAGAAAGGTCTTAGATTGTTAAGCCAGAAAGGTCTTAGATTGTTAAGCCAGAAAGGTCTTATATTATCAAGCCAGAAAGGTCTTAGATTGTTAAGCCAGAAAGGTCTTAGATTATAAAGCCAGAAAGGTCTTAGATTGTTGAGCCAGAAAGGTCTTAGATTGTTAAGCCAGAAAGGTCTTATATTATCAAGCCAGAAAGGTCTTAGATTGTTAAGCCAGAAAGGTCTTAGATTATTGAGCCAGAAAGATCTTAGATTGTTAAGCCAGAAAGGTCTTAGATTGTTAAGCCAGAAAGGTCTTAGATTGTTAAGCCAGAAAGGTCTTATATTATCAAGCCAGAAAGGTCTTAGATTATTAAGCCAGAAAGGTCTTAGATTGTTAAGCCAGAAAGGTCTTAGATTGTTAAGCCAGAAAGGTCTTAGATTGTTAAGCCAGAAAGATCTTAGATTGTTAAGCCAGAAAGGTCTTAGATTGTTAAGCCAGAAAGGTCTTAGATTGTTAATCCAGAAAGGTCTTATATTATCAAGCCAGAAAGGTCTTAGATTGTTAAGCCAGAAAGGTCTTAGATTGTTAAGCCAGAAATGTCTTATATTATCAAGCCAGAAAGGTCTTAGATTGTTAAGCCAGAAAGGTCTTAGATTATAAAGCCAGAAAGGTCTTAGATTGTTAAGCCAGAAAGGTCTTATATTTTCAAGCCAGAAAGGTCTTAGATTGTTAAGCCAGAAAGGTCTTAGATTATAAAGCCATAAAGGTCTTAGATTGTTAAGCCAGAAAGGTCTTAGATTGTTAAGCCAGAAAGGTCTTATATTATCAAGCCAGAAAGGTCTTAGATTGTTAAGCCAGAAAGGTCTTAGATTATTAAGCCAGAAAGATCTTAGATTGTTAAGCCAGAAAGGTCTTAGATTGTTAATCCAGAAAGGTGTTATATTATCAAGCCAGAAAGGTCTTAGATTGTTAAGCCAGAAAGGTCTTAGATTGTTAAGCCAGAAAGGTCTTAGATTGTTAAGCCAGAAAGGTCTTAGATTGTTAAGCCAGAAAAGTCTTAGATTTTTAAGCCAGAAAGGTCTTGGATTGTTAAGCCAGAAAGGTCTTACATTGTTAAGCCAGAAAGGTGTTATATTATCAAGCCAGAAAGGTCTTAGATTGTTAAGCCAGAAAGATCTTAGATTGTTAAGCCAGAAAGGTCTTAGATTGTTAATCCAGAAAGGTGTTATATTATCAAGCCAGAAAGGTCTTAGATTGTTAAGCCAGAAAGGTCTTAGATTGTTAAGCCAGAAAGGTCTTAGATTATAAAGCCAGAAAGGTCTTAGATTGTTAAGCCAGAAAAGTCTTAGATTTTTAAGCCAGAAAGGTCTTGGACTGTTAAGCCAGAAAGGTCTTACATTGTTAAGCCAGAAAGGTCTTAGATTGTTAAGCCAGAAAGGTCTTAGATTGTTAAGCCAGAAAGGTCTTAGATTGTTAAGCCAGAAAGATCTTAGATTGTTAAGCCAGAAAGGTCTTAGATTGTTAAGCCAGAAAGGTCTTAGATTGTTAATTCAGAAAGGTCTTATATTATCAAGCCAGAAAGGTCTTAGATTGTTAAGCCAGAAAGGTCTTAGATTGTTAAGCCAGAAATGTCTTATATTATCAAGCCAGAAAGGTCTTAGATTGTTAAGCCAGAAAGGTCTTAGATTATAAAGCCAGAAAGGTCTTAGATTGTTAAGCCAGAAAGGTCTTATATTATCAAGCCAGAAAGGTCTTAGATTGTTAAGCCAGAAAGGTCTTAGATTGTTAAGCCAGAAAGGTCTTATATTATCAAGCCAGAAAGGTCTTAGATTATTAAGCCAGAAAGGTCTTAGATTGTTAAGCCAGAAAGGTCTTAGATTGTTAAGCCAGAAAGGTCTTAGATTGTTAAGCCAGAAAAGTCTTAGATTTTTAAGCCAGAAAGGTCTTGGATTGTTAAGCCAGAAAGGTCTTACATTGTTAAGCCAGAAAGGTGTTATATTATCAAGCCAGAAAGGTCTTAGATTGTTAAGCCAGAAAGATCTTAGATTGTTAAGCCAGAAAGGTCTTAGATTGTTAATCCAGAAAGGTGTTATATTATCAAGCCAGAAAGGTCTTAGATTGTTAAGCCAGAAAGGTCTTAGATTGTTAAGCCAGAAAGGTCTTAGATTATAAAGCCAGAAAGGTCTTAGATTGTTAAGCCAGAAAGGTCTTAGATTATAAAGCCAGAAAGGTCTTAGATTGTTAAGCCAGAAAGATCTTAGATTGTTAAGCCAGAAAGGTCTTAGATTGTTAAGCCAGAAAGGTCTTAGATTGTTAATCCAGAAAGGTCTTATATTATCAAGCCAGAAAGGTCTTAGATTGTTAAGCCAGAAAGGTCTTAGATTGTTAAGCCAGAAAGGTCTTAGATTATAAAGCCAGAAAGGTCTTAGATTGTTAAGCCAGAAAGGTCTTAGATTGTTAAGCCAGAAAGGTCTTAGATTATAAAGCCAGAAAGGTCTTAGATTGTTAAGCCAGAAAGGTCTTAGATTGTTAAGCCAGAAAGGTCTTATTTTATCAAGCCAGAAAGGTCTTAGATTGTTAAGCCAGAAAGGTCTTAGATTATAAAGCCAGAAAGGTCTTAGATTGTTAACCCAGAAAGGTCTTAGATTATAAAGCCATAAAGGTCTTAGATTGTTAAGCCAGAAAGGTCTTAGATTGTTAAGCCAGAAAGGTCTTATATTATCAAGCCAGAAAGGTCTTAGATTGTTAAGCCAGAAAGGTCTTAGATTGTTAAGCCAGAAAGGTCTTAGATTGTTAAGCCAGAAAGGTCTTATATTATCAAGCCAGAAAGGTCTTAGATTATTAAGCCAGAAAGGTCTTAGATTGTTAAGCCAGAAAGGTCTTAGATTGTTAAGCCAGAAAGGTCTTAGATTGTTAAGCCAGAAAGATCTTAGATTGTTAAGCCAGAAAGGTCTTAGATTGTTAAGCCAGAAAGGTCTTAGATTGTTAATCCAGAAAGGTCTTATATTATCAAGCCAGAAAGGTCTTAGATTGTTAAGCCAGAAAGGTCTTAGATTGTTAAGCCAGAAATGTCTTATATTATCAAGCCAGAAAGGTCTTAGATTGTTAAGCCAGAAAAGTCTTAGATTTTTAAGCCAGAAAGGTCTTAGATTGTTAAGCCAGAAAGGTCTTATATTATCAAGCCAGAAAGGTCTTAGATTGTTAAGCCAGAAAGGTCTTAGATTATAAAGCCATAAAGGTCTTAGATTGTTAAGCCAGAAAGGTCTTAGATTGTTAAGCCAGAAAGGTCTTATATTATCAAGCCAGAAAGGTCTTAGATTGTTAAGCCAGAAAGGTCTTAGATTATTAAGCTAGAAAGATCTTAGATTGTTAAGCCAGAAAGGTCTTAGATTGTTAATCCAGAAAGGTGTTATATTATCAAGCCAGAAAGGTCTTAGATTGTTAAGCCAGAAAGGTCTTAGATTGTTAAGCCAGAAAGGTCTTAGATTATAAAGCCAGAAAGGTCTTAGATTGTTAAGCCAGAAAGGTCTTATATTATCAAGCCAGAAAGGTCTTAGATTATTAAGCCAGAAAGGTCTTAGATTGTTAAGCCAGAAAGGTCTTAGATTGTTAAGCCAGAAAGGTCTTAGATTGTTAAGCCAGAAAGATCTTAGATTGTTAAGCCAGAAAGGTCTTAGATTGTTAAGCCAGAAAGGTCTTAGATTGTTAATCCAGAAAGGTCTTATATTATCAAGCCAGAAAGGTCTTAGATTGTTAAGCCAGAAAGGTCTTAGATTGTTAAGCCAGAAATGTCTTATATTATCAAGCCAGAAAGGTCTTAGATTGTTAAGCCAGAAAGGTCTTAGATTATAAAGCCAGAAAGGTCTTAGATTGTTAAGCCAGAAAGGTCTTATATTATCAAGCCAGAAAGGTCTTAGATTGTTAAGCCAGAAAGGTCTTAGATTATAAAGCCATAAAGGTCTTAGATTGTTAAGCCAGAAAGGTCTTAGATTGTTAAGCCAGAAAGGTCTTATATTATCAAGCCAGAAAGGTCTTAGATTGTTAAGCCAGAAAGGTCTTAGATTATTAAGCCAGAAAGATCTTAGATTGTTAAGCCAGAAAGGTCTTAGATTGTTAATCCAGAAAGGTGTTATATTATCAAGCCAGAAAGGTCTTAGATTGTTAAGCCAGAAAGGTCTTAGATTGTTAAGCCAGAAAGGTCTTATATTGTTAAGCCAGAAAGGTCTTAGATTGTTAAGCCAGAAAGGTCTTATATTATCAAGCCAGAAAGGTCTTAGATTGTTAAGCCAGAAAGGTCTTAGATTATAAAGCCATAAAGGTCTTAGATTGTTAAGCCAGAAAGGTCTTAGATTGTTAAGCCAGAAAGGTCTTATATTATCAAGCCAGAAAGGTCTTAGATTGTTAAGCCAGAAAGGTCTTAGATTATTAAGCCAGAAAGATCTTAGATTATTAAGCCAGAAAGGTCTTAGATTGTTAAGCCAGAAAGGTCTTAGATTGTTAAGCCAGAAAGGTCTTAGATTGTTAAGCCAGAAAGGTCTTAGATTGTTAAGCCAGAAAGGTCTTAGATTGTTAAGCCAGAAAGGTCTTAGATTATTAAGCCAGAAAGGTCTTAGATTGTTAAGCCAGAAAGGTCTTAGATTGTTAAGCCAGAAAGGTCTTAGATTGTTAATCCAGAAAGGTCTTATATTATCAAGTCAGAAAGGTCTTAGATTGTTAAGCCAGAAAGGTCTTATATTATCAAGCCAGAAAGGTCTTAGATTGTTAAGCCAGAAAGGTCTTAGATTATAAAGCCAGAAAGGTCTTAGATTGTTAAGCCAGAAAGGTCTTAGATTGTTAAGCCAGAAAGGTCTTATATTATCAAGCCAGAAAGGTCTTAGATTGTTAAGCCAGAAAGGTCTTAGATTATAAAGCCAGAAAGGTCTTAGATTGTTGAGCCAGAAAGGTCTTAGATTGTTAAGCCAGAAAGGTCTTATATTATCAAGCCAGAAAGGTCTTAGATTGTTAAGCCAGAAAGGTCTTAGATTATTGAGCCAGAAAGATCTTAGATTGTTAAGCCAGAAAGGTCTTAGATTGTTAAGCCAGAAAGGTCTTAGATTGTTAAGCCAGAAAGGTCTTATATTATCAAGCCAGAAAGGTCTTAGATTATTAAGCCAGAAAGGTCTTAGATTGTTAAGCCAGAAAGGTCTTAGATTGTTAAGCCAGAAAGGTCTTAGATTGTTAAGCCAGAAAGATCTTAGATTGTTAAGCCAGAAAGGTCTTAGATTGTTAAGCCAGAAAGGTCTTAGATTGTTAATCCAGAAAGGTCTTATATTATCAAGCCAGAAAGGTCTTAGATTGTTAAGCCAGAAAGGTCTTAGATTGTTAAGCCAGAAATGTCTTATATTATCAAGCCAGAAAGGTCTTAGATTGTTAAGCCAGAAAGGTCTTAGATTATAAAGCCAGAAAGGTCTTAGATTGTTAAGCCAGAAAGGTCTTATATTTTCAAGCCAGAAAGGTCTTAGATTGTTAAGCCAGAAAGGTCTTAGATTATAAAGCCATAAAGGTCTTAGATTGTTAAGCCAGAAAGGTCTTAGATTGTTAAGCCAGAAAGGTCTTATATTATCAAGCCAGAAAGGTCTTAGATTGTTAAGCCAGAAAGGTCTTAGATTATTAAGCCAGAAAGATCTTAGATTGTTAAGCCAGAAAGGTCTTAGATTGTTAATCCAGAAAGGTGTTATATTATCAAGCCAGAAAGGTCTTAGATTGTTAAGCCAGAAAGGTCTTAGATTGTTAAGCCAGAAAGGTCTTAGATTGTTAAGCCAGAAAGGTCTTAGATTGTTAAGCCAGAAAAGTCTTAGATTTTTAAGCCAGAAAGGTCTTGGATTGTTAAGCCAGAAAGGTCTTACATTGTTAAGCCAGAAAGGTGTTATATTATCAAGCCAGAAAGGTCTTAGATTGTTAAGCCAGAAAGATCTTAGATTGTTAAGCCAGAAAGGTCTTAGATTGTTAATCCAGAAAGGTGTTATATTATCAAGCCAGAAAGGTCTTAGATTGTTAAGCCAGAAAGGTCTTAGATTGTTAAGCCAGAAAGGTCTTAGATTATAAAGCCAGAAAGGTCTTAGATTGTTAAGCCAGAAAAGTCTTAGATTTTTAAGCCAGAAAGGTCTTGGACTGTTAAGCCAGAAAGGTCTTACATTGTTAAGCCAGAAAGGTCTTAGATTGTTAAGCCAGAAAGGTCTTAGATTGTTAAGCCAGAAAGGTCTTAGATTGTTAAGCCAGAAAGATCTTAGATTGTTAAGCCAGAAAGGTCTTAGATTGTTAAGCCAGAAAGGTCTTAGATTGTTAATTCAGAAAGGTCTTATATTATCAAGCCAGAAAGGTCTTAGATTGTTAAGCCAGAAAGGTCTTAGATTGTTAAGCCAGAAATGTCTTATATTATCAAGCCAGAAAGGTCTTAGATTGTTAAGCCAGAAAGGTCTTAGATTATAAAGCCAGAAAGGTCTTAGATTGTTAAGCCAGAAAGGTCTTATATTATCAAGCCAGAAAGGTCTTAGATTGTTAAGCCAGAAAGGTCTTAGATTGTTAAGCCAGAAAGGTCTTATATTATCAAGCCAGAAAGGTCTTAGATTATTAAGCCAGAAAGGTCTTAGATTGTTAAGCCAGAAAGGTCTTAGATTGTTAAGCCAGAAAGGTCTTAGATTGTTAAGCCAGAAAAGTCTTAGATTTTTAAGCCAGAAAGGTCTTGGATTGTTAAGCCAGAAAGGTCTTACATTGTTAAGCCAGAAAGGTGTTATATTATCAAGCCAGAAAGGTCTTAGATTGTTAAGCCAGAAAGATCTTAGATTGTTAAGCCAGAAAGGTCTTAGATTGTTAATCCAGAAAGGTGTTATATTATCAAGCCAGAAAGGTCTTAGATTGTTAAGCCAGAAAGGTCTTAGATTGTTAAGCCAGAAAGGTCTTAGATTATAAAGCCAGAAAGGTCTTAGATTGTTAAGCCAGAAAAGTCTTAGATTTTTAAGCCAGAAAGGTCTTGGACTGTTAAGCCAGAAAGGTCTTACATTGTTAAGCCAGAAAGGTCTTAGATTGTTAAGCCAGAAAGGTCTTAGATTGTTAAGCCAGAAAGGTCTTAGATTGTTAAGCCAGAAAGATCTTAGATTGTTAAGCCAGAAAGGTCTTAGATTGTTAAGCCAGAAAGGTCTTAGATTGTTAATCCAGAAAGGTCTTATATTATCAAGCCAGAAAGGTCTTAGATTGTTAAGCCAGAAAGGTCTTAGATTGTTAAGCCAGAAATGTCTTATATTATCAAGCCAGAAAGGTCTTAGATTGTTAAGCCAGAAAGGTCTTAGATTATAAAGCCAGAAAGGTCTTAGATTGTTAAGCCAGAAAGGTCTTATATTATCAAGCCAGAAAGGTCTTAGATTGTTAACCCAGAAAGGTCTTAGATTATAAAGCCATAAAGGTCTTAGATTGTTAAGCCAGAAAGGTCTTAGATTGTTAAGCCAGAAAGGTCTTATATTATCAAGCCAGAAAGGTCTTAGATTGTTAAGCCAGAAAGGTCTTAGATTATTAAGCCAGAAAGATCTTAGATTGTTAAGCCAGAAAGGTCTTAGATTGTTAATCCAGAAAGGTGTTATATTATCAAGCCAGAAAGGTCTTAGATTGTTAAGCCAGAAAGGTCTTAGATTGTTAAGCCAGAAAGGTCTTAGATTATAAAGCCAGAAAGGTCTTAGATTGTTAAGCCAGAAAGGTCTTATATTATCAAGCCAGAAAGGTCTTAGATTGTTAAGCCAGAAAGGTCTTATATTATCAAGCCAGAAAGGTCTTAGATTATTAAGCCAGAAAGGTCTTAGATTGTTAAGCCAGAAAGGTCTTAGATTGTTAAGCCAGAAAGGTCTTAGATTGTTAAGCCAGAAAAGTCTTAGATTTTTAAGCCAGAAAGGTCTTGGATTGTTAAGCCAGAAAGGTCTTACATTGTTAAGCCAGAAAGGTCTTAGATTGTTAAGCCAGAAAAGTCTTAGATTTTTGAGCCAGAAAGGTCTTGGATTGTTAAGCCAGAAAGGTCTTTGATTGTTAAGCCAGAAAGGTCTTATATTATCAAGCCAGAAAGGTCTTAGATTATTAAGCCAGAAAGGTCTTAGATTGTTAAGCCAGAAAGGTCTTAGATTGTTAAGCCAGAAAGGTCTTAGATTGTTAAGCCAGAAAAGTCTTAGATTTTTAAGCCAGAAAGGTCTTGTGTTAAGCCAGAAAGGTCTTACATTGTTAAGCCAGAAAGGTCTTAGATTGTTAAGCCAGAAAAGTCTTAGATTTTTAAGCCAGAAAGGTCTTGGATTGTTAAGCCAGAAAGGTCTTACATTGTTAAGCCAGAAAGGTCTTAGATTGTTAAGCCAGAAAAGTCTTAGATTTTTGAGCCAGAAAGGTCTTGGATTGTTAATCCAGAAAGGTCTTATATTATCAAGCCAGAAAGGTCTTAGATTGTTAAGCCAGAAAGGTCTTAGATTGTTAAGCCAGAAAGGTCTTATATTATCAAGCCAGAAAGGTCTTAGATTGTTAAGCCAGAAAGGTCTTAGATTGTTAAGCCAGAAAGGTCTTAGATTATAAAGCCAGAAAGGTCTTAGATTGTTAAGCCAGAAAGGTCTTAGATTGTTAAGCCAGAAAGGTCTTAGATTATAAAGCCAGAAAGGTCTTAGATTGTTAAGCCAGAAAGGTCTTAGATTGTTAAGCCAGAAAGGTCTTATTTTATCAAGCCAGAAAGGTCTTAGATTGTTAAGCCAGAAAGGTCTTAGATTATAAAGCCAGAAAGGTCTTAGATTGTTAAGCCAGAAAGGTCTTAGATTGTTAAGCCAGAAAGGTCTTAGATTGTTAAGCCAGAAAGGTCTTAGCTTATTGAGCCAGAAAGATCTTAGATTGTTAAGCCAGAAAGGTCTTAGATTGTTAAGCCAGAAAGGTCTTATATTATCAAGCCAGAAAGGTCTTAGATTATTAAGCCAGAAAGGTCTTAGATTGTTAAGCCAGAAAGGTCTTAGATTGTTAAGCCAGAAAGGTCTTAGATTGTTAAGCCAGAAAGATCTTAGATTGTTAAGCCAGAAAGGTCTTAGATTGTTAAGCCAGAAAGGTCTTAGATTGTTAATCCAGAAAGGTCTTATATTATCAAGCCAGAAAGGTCTTAGATTGTTAAGCCAGAAAGGTCTTAGATTGTTAAGCCAGAAATGTCTTATATTATCAAGCCAGAAAGGTCTTAGATTGTTAAGCCAGAAAGGTCTTAGATTATAAAGCCAGAAAGGTCTTAGATTGTTAAGCCAGAAAGGTCTTATATTATCAAGCCAGAAAGGTCTTAGATTGTTAAGCCAGAAAGGTCTTAGATTATAAAGCCATAAAGGTCTTAGATTGTTAAGCCAGAAAGGTCTTAGATTGTTAAGCCAGAAAGGTCTTATATTATCAAGCCAGAAAGGTCTTAGATTGTTAAGCCAGAAAGGTCTTAGATTATTAAGCTAGAAAGATCTTAGATTGTTAAGCCAGAAAGGTCTTAGATTGTTAATCCAGAAAGGTGTTATATTATCAAGCCAGAAAGGTCTTAGATTGTTAAGCCAGAAAGGTCTTAGATTGTTAAGCCAGAAAGGTCTTAGATTATAAAGCCAGAAAGGTCTTAGATTGTTAAGCCAGAAAGGTCTTATATTATCAAGCCAGAAAGGTCTTAGATTATTAAGCCAGAAAGGTCTTAGATTGTTAAGCCAGAAAGGTCTTAGATTGTTAAGCCAGAAAGGTCTTAGATTGTTAAGCCAGAAAGATCTTAGATTGTTAAGCCAGAAAGGTCTTAGATTGTTAAGCCAGAAAGGTCTTAGATTGTTAATCCAGAAAGGTCTTATATTATCAAGCCAGAAAGGTCTTAGATTGTTAAGCCAGAAAGGTCTTAGATTGTTAAGCCAGAAATGTCTTATATTATCAAGCCAGAAAGGTCTTAGATTGTTAAGCCAGAAAGGTCTTAGATTATAAAGCCAGAAAGGTCTTAGATTGTTAAGCCAGAAAGGTCTTATATTATCAAGCCAGAAAGGTCTTAGATTGTTAAGCCAGAAAGGTCTTAGATTATAAAGCCATAAAGGTCTTAGATTGTTAAGCCAGAAAGGTCTTAGATTGTTAAGCCAGAAAGGTCTTATATTATCAAGCCAGAAAGGTCTTAGATTGTTAAGCCAGAAAGGTCTTAGATTATTAAGCCAGAAAGATCTTAGATTGTTAAGCCAGAAAGGTCTTAGATTGTTAATCCAGAAAGGTGTTATATTATCAAGCCAGAAAGGTCTTAGATTGTTAAGCCAGAAAGGTCTTAGATTGTTAAGCCAGAAAGGTCTTATATTGTTAAGCCAGAAAGGTCTTAGATTGTTAAGCCAGAAAGGTCTTATATTATCAAGCCAGAAAGGTCTTAGATTGTTAAGCCAGAAAGGTCTTAGATTATAAAGCCATAAAGGTCTTAGATTGTTAAGCCAGAAAGGTCTTAGATTGTTAAGCCAGAAAGGTCTTATATTATCAAGCCAGAAAGGTCTTAGATTGTTAAGCCAGAAAGGTCTTAGATTATTAAGCCAGAAAGATCTTAGATTATTAAGCCAGAAAGGTCTTAGATTGTTAAGCCAGAAAGGTCTTAGATTGTTAAGCCAGAAAGGTCTTAGATTGTTAAGCCAGAAAGGTCTTAGATTGTTAAGCCAGAAAGGTCTTAGATTGTTAAGCCAGAAAGGTCTTAGATTATTAAGCCAGAAAGGTCTTAGATTGTTAAGCCAGAAAGGTCTTAGATTGTTAAGCCAGAAAGGTCTTAGATTGTTAATCCAGAAAGGTCTTATATTATCAAGTCAGAAAGGTCTTAGATTGTTAAGCCAGAAAGGTCTTATATTATCAAGCCAGAAAGGTCTTAGATTGTTAAGCCAGAAAGGTCTTAGATTATAAAGCCAGAAAGGTCTTAGATTGTTAAGCCAGAAAGGTCTTAGATTGTTAAGCCAGAAAGGTCTTATATTATCAAGCCAGAAAGGTCTTAGATTGTTAAGCCAGAAAGGTCTTAGATTATAAAGCCAGAAAGGTCTTAGATTGTTGAGCCAGAAAGGTCTTAGATTGTTAAGCCAGAAAGGTCTTATATTATCAAGCCAGAAAGGTCTTAGATTGTTAAGCCAGAAAGGTCTTAGATTATTGAGCCAGAAAGATCTTAGATTGTTAAGCCAGAAAGGTCTTAGATTGTTAAGCCAGAAAGGTCTTAGATTGTTAAGCCAGAAAGGTCTTATATTATCAAGCCAGAAAGGTCTTAGATTATTAAGCCAGAAAGGTCTTAGATTGTTAAGCCAGAAAGGTCTTAGATTGTTAAGCCAGAAAGGTCTTAGATTGTTAAGCCAGAAAGATCTTAGATTGTTAAGCCAGAAAGGTCTTAGATTGTTAAGCCAGAAAGGTCTTAGATTGTTAATCCAGAAAGGTCTTATATTATCAAGCCAGAAAGGTCTTAGATTGTTAAGCCAGAAAGGTCTTAGATTGTTAAGCCAGAAATGTCTTATATTATCAAGCCAGAAAGGTCTTAGATTGTTAAGCCAGAAAGGTCTTAGATTATAAAGCCAGAAAGGTCTTAGATTGTTAAGCCAGAAAGGTCTTATATTTTCAAGCCAGAAAGGTCTTAGATTGTTAAGCCAGAAAGGTCTTAGATTATAAAGCCATAAAGGTCTTAGATTGTTAAGCCAGAAAGGTCTTAGATTGTTAAGCCAGAAAGGTCTTATATTATCAAGCCAGAAAGGTCTTAGATTGTTAAGCCAGAAAGGTCTTAGATTATTAAGCCAGAAAGATCTTAGATTGTTAAGCCAGAAAGGTCTTAGATTGTTAATCCAGAAAGGTGTTATATTATCAAGCCAGAAAGGTCTTAGATTGTTAAGCCAGAAAGGTCTTAGATTGTTAAGCCAGAAAGGTCTTAGATTGTTAAGCCAGAAAGGTCTTAGATTGTTAAGCCAGAAAAGTCTTAGATTTTTAAGCCAGAAAGGTCTTGGATTGTTAAGCCAGAAAGGTCTTACATTGTTAAGCCAGAAAGGTGTTATATTATCAAGCCAGAAAGGTCTTAGATTGTTAAGCCAGAAAGATCTTAGATTGTTAAGCCAGAAAGGTCTTAGATTGTTAATCCAGAAAGGTGTTATATTATCAAGCCAGAAAGGTCTTAGATTGTTAAGCCAGAAAGGTCTTAGATTGTTAAGCCAGAAAGGTCTTAGATTATAAAGCCAGAAAGGTCTTAGATTGTTAAGCCAGAAAAGTCTTAGATTTTTAAGCCAGAAAGGTCTTGGACTGTTAAGCCAGAAAGGTCTTACATTGTTAAGCCAGAAAGGTCTTAGATTGTTAAGCCAGAAAGGTCTTAGATTGTTAAGCCAGAAAGGTCTTAGATTGTTAAGCCAGAAAGATCTTAGATTGTTAAGCCAGAAAGGTCTTAGATTGTTAAGCCAGAAAGGTCTTAGATTGTTAATTCAGAAAGGTCTTATATTATCAAGCCAGAAAGGTCTTAGATTGTTAAGCCAGAAAGGTCTTAGATTGTTAAGCCAGAAATGTCTTATATTATCAAGCCAGAAAGGTCTTAGATTGTTAAGCCAGAAAGGTCTTAGATTATAAAGCCAGAAAGGTCTTAGATTGTTAAGCCAGAAAGGTCTTATATTATCAAGCCAGAAAGGTCTTAGATTGTTAAGCCAGAAAGGTCTTAGATTGTTAAGCCAGAAAGGTCTTATATTATCAAGCCAGAAAGGTCTTAGATTATTAAGCCAGAAAGGTCTTAGATTGTTAAGCCAGAAAGGTCTTAGATTGTTAAGCCAGAAAGGTCTTAGATTGTTAAGCCAGAAAAGTCTTAGATTTTTAAGCCAGAAAGGTCTTGGATTGTTAAGCCAGAAAGGTCTTACATTGTTAAGCCAGAAAGGTGTTATATTATCAAGCCAGAAAGGTCTTAGATTGTTAAGCCAGAAAGATCTTAGATTGTTAAGCCAGAAAGGTCTTAGATTGTTAATCCAGAAAGGTGTTATATTATCAAGCCAGAAAGGTCTTAGATTGTTAAGCCAGAAAGGTCTTAGATTGTTAAGCCAGAAAGGTCTTAGATTATAAAGCCAGAAAGGTCTTAGATTGTTAAGCCAGAAAAGTCTTAGATTTTTAAGCCAGAAAGGTCTTGGACTGTTAAGCCAGAAAGGTCTTACATTGTTAAGCCAGAAAGGTCTTAGATTGTTAAGCCAGAAAGGTCTTAGATTGTTAAGCCAGAAAGGTCTTAGATTGTTAAGCCAGAAAGATCTTAGATTGTTAAGCCAGAAAGGTCTTAGATTGTTAAGCCAGAAAGGTCTTAGATTGTTAATCCAGAAAGGTCTTATATTATCAAGCCAGAAAGGTCTTAGATTGTTAAGCCAGAAAGGTCTTAGATTGTTAAGCCAGAAATGTCTTATATTATCAAGCCAGAAAGGTCTTAGATTGTTAAGCCAGAAAGGTCTTAGATTATAAAGCCAGAAAGGTCTTAGATTGTTAAGCCAGAAAGGTCTTATATTATCAAGCCAGAAAGGTCTTAGATTGTTAACCCAGAAAGGTCTTAGATTATAAAGCCATAAAGGTCTTAGATTGTTAAGCCAGAAAGGTCTTAGATTGTTAAGCCAGAAAGGTCTTATATTATCAAGCCAGAAAGGTCTTAGATTGTTAAGCCAGAAAGGTCTTAGATTATTAAGCCAGAAAGATCTTAGATTGTTAAGCCAGAAAGGTCTTAGATTGTTAATCCAGAAAGGTGTTATATTATCAAGCCAGAAAGGTCTTAGATTGTTAAGCCAGAAAGGTCTTAGATTGTTAAGCCAGAAAGGTCTTAGATTATAAAGCCAGAAAGGTCTTAGATTGTTAAGCCAGAAAGGTCTTATATTATCAAGCCAGAAAGGTCTTAGATTGTTAAGCCAGAAAGGTCTTATATTATCAAGCCAGAAAGGTCTTAGATTATTAAGCCAGAAAGGTCTTAGATTGTTAAGCCAGAAAGGTCTTAGATTGTTAAGCCAGAAAGGTCTTAGATTGTTAAGCCAGAAAAGTCTTAGATTTTTAAGCCAGAAAGGTCTTGGATTGTTAAGCCAGAAAGGTCTTACATTGTTAAGCCAGAAAGGTCTTAGATTGTTAAGCCAGAAAAGTCTTAGATTTTTGAGCCAGAAAGGTCTTGGATTGTTAAGCCAGAAAGGTCTTTGATTGTTAAGCCAGAAAGGTCTTATATTATCAAGCC
>CAXKTG010000273.1:0-18992 GCA_964056735.1 Allodiplogaster pararmata
CCTAGATCGTTACTACTGATTAAATCCAATATAGTTTGAATACCTGTGAGATGTTAATACTGTACAGGATTACTGTAACAACAATACGGCTCTCTACACGGTTCGTCGACCTTTGGTGTTGTGTAACCTACATATTTCCAAGAAGACGGAGGAGACAGGAAATGGCCGTTGCCTCGGTCACTTGTGCTTCATACTAGTCGCTTCCCGCTTTGAATGGGTGAGGAATGACTTCAGTCGTCATTTGGAGCAACGTTTTCTCTGAAGAAGAAAGTCAAGAGCATTTCATGATGCTTGAAACTTAAGTTCATTTAGTGCAATTCCTTCATTTGCTTTTACTTCAAATAAGTTGAATTGACTTGACCGGAGACCATTTTACCAGGATGGAGGCTATTTTAGCAGTCAAGAGTTAACAAAAACAATTTCAAATTTGGTTTTAGGCAGAATCCATTATGATCGACCTCGTCTACAAAATGTGCCTGAATGTTTCGGAATCGGACGATACTACGGGATTAGAAGTATTTTTGAACTTGATTTCTGTTTTTTTTAAGGAATGAAACTCAAAAACAAAATTAAAAATGAGATATAGACCTGTATGACGAAAAAAATTGACGATCCAAACAAGCAAAATGCGCTGCTATCAAAGGCAGTTTTTTTTTCTCATATGGATGTTTATATCTAGAATGCGTAACATATTGATAGGGCAACGCTAAAAATCCGTGAATGCGGCCGAGTGTTAATAAGAGTATTCCTTACTCCTCGTTGATCCCAAGCAACGGATTTTTATACCGAGCAGAGGAGCGGATTGTTCGCAGAAACTTTGCAAAAATCGTGCGGTGTGACGGGAACCGAACCCGTGACCTTTCGCGTTCCGGGCGAATGCTCTCCCCACTGAGCTACACACGCACACATGATGATGCACATTTTAAGGCCCATACAACATGCCCCCCTCTCAACACCGAGGTCTCTCGAGGTCTAGGGTCAGAGGTCTAGGCGCCTTTGTTTCTACGAACTAGCTCATGCTCGGGTTTTCTTCTTTTTTCTCTTTTTTTTCTTTTTCTCTTTTTATCCTCTCTTCTCATCCCGGTTCGGCCCCCATGTAAATAAGAGTATTCCTTACTCCTCGTTGATCCCAAGCAACGGATTTTTATACCGAGCAGAGGAGCGGATTGTTCGCAGAAACTTGTGCAAAAATCGTGTGATGTGACGGGAACCGAACCCGTGACCTTTCGCGTTCCGGGCGAATGCTCTCCCCACTGAGCTACACACGCACACATGATGATGCACATTTTAAGGCCCATACAACACGAGTGATCAATGCAAATCGTAAACAAACATTTTCCTTCTCGCTTACAATAACTAGGGTATTCTAAAATGGATAAGTTCAATTATTGGCAAATCACGGGCGTTCCTAGTCATTATACTGAGACGTCCTATCATTATTTAACGGTCGGTATACGAGTAATGTCGTTTTTCTCGATGATTAAGTGATGGAAGTTCCCAAAACTAAGACTATTCTAACTTCAAAAGGCTAGGAGAAAATTTTTTTAATTTTGATTTCTTTCGAAAGCCCGGCAAATCCCGAAAATCGAGGGTTTTCCTCTAATTATGTAAAGCATTGTATATACAGTCCAGTGCATAAGTATATGAACGATTGTGCTTTTAAAGACATCTCCGTTCAAAATGTAAGCATGGATCAGCGCTATCGCCATTCCTCTTCATTCTTGTCATGGACACTATTACTCGTGACCTACAGGGTAACCTTGCATGGACCATCCTGTACGCGGATGACGTGTTCCTGGCAGCTAAAACGAGAGAGGAGCTCCAGCAAAAAGTGCAGGCTTTGAGCAGCCGACTCAGTCAGTTTGGACTACGTCTGAATACCTCAAAGACGGAGTACTTGGAAACAATACCATCCGAAGACACCATCAAGGTAAACGGCGAAGTCCACCTGCTTCCGCTACCTTGGATCGAACATCCAGACCAGTGGAGGCATCGACTCTGACGTGCTGTCACGTGTCAACGGAGCATGTATGAAATGGAGAGATCTCACAAGCGTACTATGCGACCGAAAGATGCCTCTGCGCCTCAAGTCTAAGATATATCGGACAGTAGTGCATCCCGTAGCTTTGTATGGAACCGAGTGCTGGCCAACTACGAGAACAGTTAAGCGACGTCTACAAACTATGGAAATGCGCATGATCCGTTGGATCATGGGAATCTTTCTCCGCGAGCACCTACCAAATGAGACCATAAGGAGAAGATTTGGCGTCACCCCCATCGACGAGAAGATGCGCGAAAATCGGCTGAGATGGTTCGGCCATGTCACCAGAGCATCACCGGGAACTGTAGCCAGCACAGCCTACAATCTCGAAGTGGACGGCCGGCGACCGAGAATGCGACCGAAGCAGCGATGGCAAGAGACCATCAATGCGGACTTGAAAGCCAGTCATCTAAGCCCAAAAGATGCCCTCGATCGGGACAAGTGTAGAGAAAAGATCCACAAAGCGGACCCTGCCATCGCGGGACAACGCTAGGAAGAAAAAGAAGAAGAAGAAGTTCAAAATGTAAGCATCTAACTGATTTTGTCAGCGATTCTTTTGAATATCAAAGAACAAATATCGACCTTGCTTTGCAAATTGAAACGAACAAACTGCTTTTGATATTTGCAATTCTCCAAAAATGTCAAAAGTGCTATTATCGCGTTGTGAAAATAAACTTCACAAAAACGAAAATAATAAATTATCATTTCATAGTCAACACTTAGTTTCCACGCCCTTCGCTTATATCACTGCACTACATCTACAAGGCATGGAAGCGACTAGATTCGCCAGAGTCGCCATATGAACATCTCTTCAAATTGTACAAACTTTTCTGCCCGATTTCTCACAGTTTCGCCTTCAAGTGTTCTGCACAGCTCTTACCACGAGTACTCAAGTGAGTTAAGGCTAGGTGACTTGCTCGGTCAGTTCAAGAGCTTTATGCTTCTCTGACCGATCAAGTTCTTGACCAATACCAAAGTATGTTTCGGGTCATTATCTCGCTGGAAAGACCATCATCGAGCCCTTTTAACACGTCCATGAGAGGAAATTATGTTATTTATGATCTCTAGATAGTGTTTGTGTGTATGGCGTTTGCGACGAGTTTTCCGTTGAGGGGGTCTGTTGCTATGGAGGCTGCGGACTCGACCGTGTGCTTGCAACTCATGATGAGGTCGTTTTTCAAGGTGCGTGGTGGAGCATGACTTTCCAAGAGGCCGTGATGTTTGTGAGCTGGATCCATTGTCCTGGCGAGGTATTGAGCGGAGAGCATGTGAAGGTGTGACTTTGTGTGCATGACCTTGGACTCTCTGTGTAAGTGATCGGTGTCTGCCATCTGATGATTGCTCGTGACTACGCGGAGACCGGCATTCTGGGCGCGTTGGATCCTTTCGAGGGCCGAAGCGGATAAGAAAGTGGACCATGCGGGGGCGGCGTAACTAGAGATCGCTTGCGAGATAGCTTTGAAGGTTGTCCGTTAGGATTCCTTCTTGTTGCCCCAGGTGCTACTGGCGAGGGCCTTCAGGACGTTGTTTCTCTGTGTCATGCGGGCTGCGATGTCTCTGGCGTGGTGGCTGAACGTGAACATGGTGTCAAAAGTTACGCCGAGGATCTTTGCGAGCTTGACTGTTGGGACGGTGGTTCCTCCGATGGATACGTCCAGGACCGTGTTGTATTCTTTGCTGAAAGGCGTGAGGAGCATGAGTTGAATTTTAGCCGGAGAGATGGTGAGGGAGCGATTGTTCAAGAAGCTTTCGATCCCAGGTATTGCCATACGTACGTACTCCTAGGCGGTGTTGATGTTCGAGTTGGAGGCCCATATGGTAATATCGTCTGCGTAAGTTATTACGTCGGATGGGAGGTCGCGTAGATAGAGGTTGAACAGCGTGGGCGAGAGGGCGCTGCCTTGTGGGACTCCGTTTCTGATCATCCGGGAGCTCGAAAAGGTGTTGCGGAAGAGTGTGCGTCCTGTGCGTCCTCTCAGGTACGAAGAGAGCCATTTCTTGATGTAGTTGGGCACGCTTGTGGTCATGAGGAGGTCGATGAGCTTGGTGATGTCGATGCTGTCGAAGGCTTTGGACATGTCGATCGCCATAAGGACTGTGCGCTTCGCTGGTCTTTTCTCATTGAAACCGTCTGCGATGTTCTTAGTGAGCTTCAGGAGTGCCGAAGTGGTTGAGCGGCCCGCCGTGAATCCGTGTTGGTGTTCCGCCGGTGGTATATGGGACTGGATAGTGTTGAGGAGTAGGCGTTCATTCACTTTTGCGACGGGGGAGAGAAGAGAGATCGGGCGGTAGCTTGAGCTGTCGGTGGCTTGCTTCCCTGGCTTCAGGAGAGGGATGATGATCGAGGACTTCCATATCATAGGGATCCGGCTAGTGCGTAGTGAATCGTTGATGGAGATAGTGAGAGTGTTGAATCCTCTGGGACCTAGGTTATGTAGGAGTATTGGAGCAAGGCCGTCTGGTCCAAGGGCTGTTGATTTTTTCGTTGCTCTGATGGCTGATGTGACCTCTTTTTCTGAGAAATCAGTGAAGTCGTCGGGGAGAAGTTGCCGTACTTTTCTCATCGTCTGCCTGTTGTTTTCGAGGTTGTGTACGAGACTGGGCGGGTGAAAGCTTTGTTGAAACGGTTGGCGCCTTCTGTGGCGGATGTCACTGGGTCTTTATCGAAGCAGATGGCACAGTTGGGTGGGGGTCTCCCTTTGTTGTTTAGCATCTTGATCGTCTTCCATAACTTGTTGCTGTCTCTTTTAGGGTCGAAGCTCTCCATGAATTGTCTCCAGACTTCTCGTTTGTTCTTGTCTGTGGCTCTCCTAATGTTTTGGTTGAGGTTTTATATCTCAGGGCAGAGCGGGTCGGATTCTCTCAAAGCGTCACGTTGGAACATCCATCGCGGATTTCCGAAGTTAGCGCTGTTTCTCTCTTGTGTATTCGACCACGTGGTATTGTGCTGACAGCTGCTGATAGCAGGATCTTCCGTAAGAAGGGCTCAGCTTGGGCGGCGGGAAGGTTCGGGAGAGGTGATTCGGCTAGCTTCTCCTCAACTAGCGATTGGAAACGGAACCAGTCTGCTTTGTTATAGTTCGCGAAGGTCATGCTTCTGTGCTTCCGGATAAAGTTGTTGCTCTCGATTTCGATGACAATGGGTAAGTGATCTGAGCTTCCTGATGTGACGGTTTTCCATGAGGCTTCGGATAGGAGATCTTGGGAGCAGATGTAGATGTCGGGCGACGAGGGTCTTCCGCTGGAGGGAACACGGGTAGGAGAGTCTCGATTGAGTGTAGCGTATTCAGAGTCGTCGATTGCGTTTGCGATGAGAGTACCTCTGCTGTCGGAGGAGTGAGAGAACCATGCTGCGTCGTGAGCGTTGAGATCGCCAAGGAAAATGGAGTTAAAACGAGTGAGGAGTAGAGGCGAAAGATCTGGGGTGTAACCGTTGCTGCAGGAACTGGTTAGTGGTATGTAGATGTTAGTGACATCAAGGAAGGTACCGTTGATTCCTGCTACGCGAATGCTGAGTGATTCCAGATGAGTGTCCGTTGGAGAGGGGATGACACTGTAGTTGAGCGAGTGACTGATGCCGGTGATGAGGCCGCCTCCGGTGTTTGTGCCGCGATCTCTTCGAAGCAGTGTGTATCCGGGGAACGATGGTGTTTTGGAGCGATCAGTTAGCTTGGTTTCCTGTAGCAGGAATAGGTCGATCTTCAGGCGTGTGACGAGGTCGAGGATCTCCGAAGTTTTACCGCTTAGGCCGTTGCAGTTGTATTGCAGGAGTCTTAGGCTCTTGTTGCCTCTAGTATGAGCGTTGCTGGGAGGGACCGAGATGGAGGCGGTGACACTGGATGTAGAGGGAGTGGTTGTAGTGGTGCAGGATGGGCATTGATAGCTGGACTGGACGTAATTCTTGACAGAGTGAAGGCCACTGCAAAACGACTTTGTGTGTACCCATTCGGAGCAGAATGAGCATTGTACGCAGTTGGTGTACCTTCTTCCCGCATGTCGTGCAGTTCCAGGAGGTGGTTGGCCCTGGATTGCTTTCGATGTCCCCGGCTTGAAGAAGTAGGAGTTGAGACAGACCAGCCGGGTCGGGCTGTCTCATTGTAGAAAAAATTGAGCGAGGAGACGATTGGTAGCTCCACGTGGAGCTGTTCTTCGGAGCGGGCTGCATCCGGAGAAGTGAGGTAATGTCCTTTGCAGTCCGGAGACTGCCGTGCTGCACCGCGTGAAGGCGGACATCGTTGTAGCACCTGAAGAAGTCCTCGAGGGATTCTTCGTTTCCAAATTCCAAAAACATCCGTAGAACTGTTGGTCTACTTAATTTCTCGTTAAATTTAGCCTTTTCACAGTTTTCTATTGCTCTTTTTGTTTCGGAGAAATTTTGGAGTAAAAGGGAGAGTATGGAGACTCAATGTTGTTTAAGTTGGTGAATGGATTGCGTCAAGTATCTTTAAAGATATTTAATATTTATTACATACAAATTTTTAGTATCATGTTATAATGGAATTCAAATATAATTTCTATGGTTTTAACTACTAACTTCTTCTACTTACATGCTGTTATTATTTTCATTTTGTTGTATTGTATTGTATTGTTTATTTCATGTACAGAATGGGTCGGGAAGATGAGAAAAGAAGAATGAGCTCTGGAGACATGGACTATGTTTTGGTGTATGGCACCAAAGAGGCTTCTGACAGTGGGGCGGTGGTTTACAATGGAACTAAGTTGAACACAAACTTTAAAAAATTTTCATAAAAAGACCTCTAGTTTTAGGTACAAATTTTCTTCTTCTAACGCTCATAACTTTTTTATGAGATTTACAATCTATCCCCGAAACTATGCGCTTAGAGTTTTTCTGGTTTTAGAATTCATTAAGAACCACTTTTACGTCCAATTATTCTTTCGTCGTCGCACAAAACGATGTTTTATCAGCTCTTTTTTTGGTCCGAGTTTACCTAATTATACATTTTTTTGTCCCTTCTTACTTTTTAGTCTTCTTATCTCTTTTTCTTTTTCTTATCTCATTTCTTAGAGGAAAGGCAAATAACAAAGGGGTGAAAATAAAGAATAGTAATCGAGCAGACTTATCGAAAAATTAAAGTTTGTGATTTCTCTTGTGCATTTTTTTCTTTTTATGTTCGTCTTTCGTTATGAAGTCTCTTCGCGAATTGGAATTTTTCGCAAATGTTTCTGAATACGAAACCATTAAAATGAATAGATTTTTTGATTATTAGAACTTTCCAGAGAGTGAGAGAGAGAGAGAAAGGGAGAGACAAAGAGGAGGAGAACGAGGATTGCGGAGGAGAACGGTGCTCAGGCAGCAGCAGCAGCAGCAGCACGACTCTTCTTTTTTCTTCGCCTTCTTTTCCATCCATGTTTTGATTAATACAGTTGAGACAGAGACGGAGTGATAAAGAGAGTGATAGAGGAGTCAATTTACCATAGTTCGATTACTAAAGTTGAGAAAGAGACGGAGTGATAGAGAGTGAGACAGGAGTCAATTTCGGAATACCGACAGATTGTAACGCGTCGTTTTGTATCCGACACTTTGTTCCCGACACTTTGTATCGTGCCACTTTGTACCCCATCACTTTGTATCGTGACACTTTGTACCCCGACACTTTGTACCCAAGGAAATTTTAAGACACTGTTCCGTTCGTAGTTTTTTTTGTATTTTCATTTTTAAGCTTCTTTTTTTACATTTAATTGTTCCGTTCGTAGTTTTTTGTATTTTTCTTATTTAAGCTTCTTTTTATACATTCAATTGTTCCGTTTGTAGTTTTTTGTATTTTTATCATTTAAGCTTCTTTTTTTGCATTTAATTGTTCCCTTTGTAGTTTTTTGTAATAATATATTATTTCAGTTTTTTGTAAAAATTTAAGTGTTCCGTTTTTAGTTTTTTTATTATATTTTATTTAAGCTTTTTTTAACGTTTAATTGCTCTGTTTGTAGTTTTTTTTTATAATTATATTTTAATTGAGCTTATTTTTTACATTTTATTGTTCCGTTTGTAGTTTTTTGTTTTTTCATTATTTAAGCTTCTTTTTTACATTTAATTGTTCCGTTTGTATTTTTTTACTTAAGCTCTTTTTTGCATTTAATTGTTTCGCATTAATCAAAAGGATATTCATGAGTTGAGACCACAAAAAGAAAGTTTCATCAAGGTGAGATTAGACTAGAAGAGAGGCGGGTCTTAAGCAAGATAAGAATTTTATAAAGGCAAGCTGAGCGAGTGAGCAGAGAAGAACGGCACTGGGAATGTCTCTCGATGCGACCAACGCCGCAGCTTCCTATTGCTCTGGGCATTCTGCATCTTCTGGCATCTGCCCTCTTACTGATCTTCTCATTATTATAGATACAGTGAATTGACGGTTTCCTTACGAATTTTCGAGAAAAAAACACAATTTATTTTGCTCATAATTACAATCGAAACCGAAGACAATATGTACATATGTTTAGAGACCGCAGCGCCAAGGGAAAATTTTACAAGAAAATATTCGAAAGGAAACTTTTCCTATGTAATTTATACTCATCAAGAAGAAAAAACATTATAAAAATATAAAAACATGAATGAATAAAATAATTCACGAAAAAAAAAAGTTGAAGTGCCCTGTCTGAGTGAAGATAACGGTACGGTAGAGCATCGGTGTGTTATTGGGTCAGATTGCGATGAAAATGGGTCAATAGCAATTTTCATTCAAGTTTTTCAATTTTATTAATTTTTAAACCTTAATAATAGATACAGATTTTATTAATTGAAATGTTTAAACGAAGCAAAAAATAGGAAACATTATACATTATACAATCACCAGAGCGCTATAGTATGCTATAGTCTAACGCATTTTACTTGATTCGGGTAACTCAACTTTTTCTAATTTTTTTACCTGATAATTCTGAAGGGTTTCTCGAACTAAGACCGGAAACCCAATCTGTCTATTCAAAAATTATAAAAAGTTGCGACTATTTTCATTAAAATAAAAAAAATTCGCTATAGTATGCTATAGTCTAACGCATTTTACTTGATTCGGGTAACTCAACTTTTTCTAATTTTTTAACCTGATACTTCTGAAGGGTTTCTCGAACTAATATCGGAAACCCAATCTGTCTACTTGAAAAGTAAAAAAAAGTTGCGATGATTTTCATTAAAATAAAAAATTCGCTATAATATGCTATAGTCTAACGCATTTTACTTGATTTGGGTAACTCTAATTTTTCTAATTTTTTAACCTGATGATTCTGAAGGGTTTATCAAACTAATACCGAAAACCCAATCTGTCTATTCGAAAAGCAAAAAAGTTGTGACGGTTTTCATTCAAAGTTAAAATAGCATGCTATAGGCTAACCCATTTTACTTGATCGCGAAAACTTAACTTTTTCTCATTTTTTGAGGGGACCTTCTTCGCACCCGGGACTCGTCTACGAATTCAAATAAGATTAAAACGTAAAAACGAAAAATGAATTTCGAAAACTCAAGCTCATGTTTTTGGTGCGTTGTAATTTAAGCTCCGTTGGCCCGGTTTTCTAGGGCACACTAAAATTCCATTGCGGTCTCTACATATGTTGAAATCAAGTGTGAAGCGGATATTACGAGGTAATAAGAAATCATTTTTCGCAGCGTGTAGGAGCCGTTTGAGTACAGCCAATCATGCTATTCCCGCTTTGATCCATAGTGATTTAAATGAAAAATTTTCCCCATCAGAGAAAGCTGATGAGTTCTCTCGCTATTTCTCGTCCGTATTTTCTGTACCTCTTCAATTTCCATTACCTGAAATTAAATTACCAATCGTTACTGAGCCGTTCAATTTCGATTATATAACCGAAGATATGGTAATACGAGCATTATCTTCTCTTAAATATAAGTGTAACACGTCCACTGATTCTATTCCTAATATTGTATTGAAGAAATGTCGCTTTGCAATGATTAAACCATTATGTATCCTATTTAATAATAGCCTTCTTACTGGCTCTGTTCCCCTACTATGGAAGAGATCTATAGTAAAACCAGTACACAAGAGCAATTCCTGGAATCTAGTTACCAATTACAGACCTATTTCTAAATGCTGTTCTTTATCAAAAGTTATGGAGAAAATTATTGTTAAGGAAGTATCTTGCTATTTAGAAAAAGAGAACCTTTTATCGCCCTACAGGCTGGTTTTAGAGCTAGGAGGTCTACTGTGACCTCTTTAGTTGAATCTCATTCGTTCATTGTTGACTCGTTATCCCAAAGCATCCCTGTCGAGATAATAATCCTTGATATCAGTAAAGCATTTGATTCTGTTGATCATAGATTACTCCTAAATAGGATAGCATCTTTTGGTTTCTTCTCCAATCGTTAAATGGTTAACTGATTATCTTGTTGGCCGCTCACAAACAGTTATGATCGATAATAGTCTATCCGACCCAATTCCCGTAATATCAGGTATACCTCAAGGATCATCTTTAGGCCCGTTGTTATTCTTGTTGTACATCGACTCTGTTAAAGAAGCTATCCCCGATTCTATCAAGCTTTGCTCAGTCGCCGATGATATAAAGATAATGGGACGCGCTACCTCTTGTAATTATATCCAACTAGCTTTAAATCGTATAATTAATAGGTGCCTAGAGTGGAATTTGTCCCTATCCATATCTAAGTGTAATGTACTTCATCTCGGATCATCCAATTCTCGCAGCGTCTATTACATGAACAGTCAACCTATAGTAGTTGGTAGAGTTGCCAAAGATCTTGGTGTAATCATATGTGATCGTTTCTCTTATTGTAATCATGTTGAAGACAAATGTAAAAAAGGCTCTGCTCTTGTTAACATGATGTTAAAAGCCTTCAAGTCACCATGTCCGCCTCTTTTAACTTCAGCTTTTAAAATTTATGTCGGACCTGTTCTTGAATACGCTAGTGAGTTATGGAATCCCTCATCCCCCGGCTTAGTAAAATCTATTGAAAAAGTTCAGCGGTCGTTTACGAGAAGAATCCTAGCAAGATCTGGCCATTCCAGACTTCCCTATTCACAAAGAATCTCCATGTTAGGCCTAGAAACTCTTGCATATCGTCGTGCTATATCTGACCTTTTATTTATTCATAAATGTGTCCACAAAAAATGTGAACTTGAAACTATGAACTTGTTTCAATTGTCCGCAGTACAGAGATTTTCTCGCCATTCTCATGAGCTCAGGCGAAAAACACCACATAATATTAGCAAATGTTCTATTTCTACATGTGTTTCTCGCCAGCGATCAGTATGGAATTCATTACCTTTTGAGATCGTCAGTACACCTAATACTGCTAGTTTCAAAAAACAATTATTATCTCTGCCTACTGAAAAGATATTACCTAAACCTTTCGTTCATGACTAATATAATTGTCGATTTTAAGTATATCACCTTCCCCCTTTTTCATCTATACCGCAACCCCTAAACACCGCCACTTAGAAGAAAGTCCATGCATTTAACTTTGTTTTTGTTTTCATGATATCTCATGCGCTTGGAATAAAGAAATGAAATGAAATGAAATTGAGCTTTTTTTTAAAAGTAAGGCTGGAGTAACTCTCACTTCCTTACTGCGGTATACATATATGACGCTGCCGTTTTGATTTATCGCCATAAATTTACTTTCCGATGATTTTTGTTTGTTCTATGGCAGGTTCTCAAAAAAGCGGGAAAAGCATGGCACGGGCAACAAATTATTGTATTTGACACAAAAAAAACCCATAATTTCATGGAAAGTCAGTGAAAATATGACAATTTCTATCAATTCAAGATTGTTATCTGACGCTGCCATTAAAATATCGTTATTTGATGGTGAAGGGCACAATTGCATCGAAGAGCTCCTTCGTCAATGGCAGAAGGCAGATTAGCCATTAAAAACATGGTTTTTTGACGACGTATGATTCAGTTGTCTTTACAAAATCGGTTTTTTATGTTGAAGAAATGAATTGACATTAAAAGATTGCATTTTTAAAGCGAAAGGCTCAGTTTCCATTGAAATTTTGTTTTGTTTATGAAGAAAGCAGATCAGCCATAAAAAGATTGATTTTCGATGGCAAGAGTCGAAGATCCCCTGAAAAAAATCAATTTTTTTATGGAAATAGTTTTGTTGACATGAAAAGATGCTTTCTCAACGGCAAAAGGCGGAGTTTCCATGAAAAATTTGATTTTCTATGGCAAGATGCGGAATCGCCATGAAAATATCGATTTTTAATATATTATGTATGATACGTCTACAACGGTAATACGTTGTAGACTAATGTAATCCTTTTGTTCTTTTTATTGGAATTTGTCTTGAAAAAATTTAAAATCGAAGCAAGGGACTGAAGGAAGTAAGAGAAAATCGTCGGAGAACAGAAACTCGGATTCGCAACAAGATAAAAACAAATTTCAAACAATTTGAAGATTTCAGAGCACTTGGCTTCCGCTGTAAAAAAATTTTACTTTTTGTTGGAAAGTGTTTGTTTGTTACGCTAAATGCAATAGTATTAAATATGTCCATGACTGATTTGACCTTCGGGAAGAATCGCGATTTGTCATTTCAAACACATGAGGAATGCAGGTTGTTGATAAGAGAAGAGAGGAAGGAAAAAAAGAATAGGAGCAAGAAAGACATGATCACAGAGAAAGAAAAGCTTAATGAGTAATGAGAGCTGATATTTGGGAGAATCTTACAAAATGCTCTACCATTACATACACAACCATTACTCAATGTACACATAAAACCTTTCTCTCTCTGGCTCTCTCTCATCTCAACTTTGAATATTATTGTTCTGCATAGCATGGCCAACCAGGTCCTATCTGGTATCGATCATAGAGTGAAGTTATACTAGTGGAAACGTACTAGAGTAAGAAATAATGAAGAATATTGAGATTCAAATAGCGAATCCTGTAATGAATAACTGAGACCAACGAATTATTGTTTAATGTAGATAAATTATTTAATTATTTATATTATGAAGAGGGATGGCAAAGATACTATAGCATTCTCCGCATCCCTTCTCTGGTCAATGTTACTATATCTTCCACTCTGTTAACCCTACCTGAGGCTTAGGCATACGGTCTGAACAGCCTGAGTAAACGACAGTGGCATGTTTGGTTCAATGGGTTAAAGCAGGGCGGCCAAACACTGCAGACATGGAACACCCGGGACAGTCTCGCGAGCTCGGTCTAGAAGATCTTCAAACCTTCGTCGAAGCCGATCCCAAACGAAATAGCTCCGAGATTGGAAAGCACTTCAGGGTCTCCCTAAAAGTCCCTTCAGAACCACCTCGCAAAGGAAATATTCCTCTTTCTGGAATTTTTCCTTTGCGAGGTTTCCACCCGAATCATCTGCTAAAAGCGAACGCATTTTTTTCTGGTGCTGGTTGAATTGACACATCTTATTGTTAGACAGAGCATGACTAATGAAAACTTTACTATTGCTCTTTTTTTTTTACAGCAAAGCATCTTTTTGTGGGTTCTTTTAAAAACAAAATTACCTAACTTTTATCATTTTTTTTACTCGTGAAGAACATGAACTATATATACATCTTTATGGCCTTCAAAATAAATTATTACAATGGATAACGCAGATGCTAGTTCGATGAGTAATCAAGTTATGACAGTAAAGTTACGCATGTCTCAGTTTAGAGGAGGAAACAATAGTTTCTCGTAGTCATCGATTTATGCATCTTTCAAGTTTTTATTGCAGACTTACTCATGACGTACAAAATATTGAATCGGCTAACGTCAATCGACCCTTTCTCTATGTTTTTATTCAACAACCATGTTTTTAGTACTAGATCTATAAGATGCACTAATTCGATCAGCTTGGCACTCTTACCATGTAGAGTAGTTAATTGTTGGAACAATTTAAGTAATGAGACCAGATAATGTGCTTTTTCAGTTTATTTAAGAAGCAGATAAAGAGAGTCGTATAAAATTGTAAATACTCACCAGTTACTAAGCTTAATTATATAGAAATCACAAAAAAACGGAACAATTAAAATCAAAAAAGCTCAAATAATAAAAATACAAAAAAAAACTACAAACGGAACAATTAAATGCAAAAAAAAAGCTGGACAGTGCGAAACGGAATATTCTCAAGCAATTGATAATGAGAGATGAAACCATAGCGATCACGACCTGAAGACGATAGTCGATTAGAAAGCGAAATTTGAGAATGAAGCCACGTAGATAATAAATCAGAGTCGATAGTAGTGTAATAGGTAAAAGAACGAGTGTGGCGAGATACTGCAACAAGACAATGTGGTTGGCTACTGTAAATTTCTTCTTGCGGCTTATTACTAAGGCGGACAACGGCGACATTGTCTGACTGACGACCCTGGAATTCATGAACGGTCTTAACATTCGGATAAGTCTTCAATAGTTAAAATTTCTCGCTTTGTTTGAAAACGAGAACTTGGGAACCATGTAAAGGGGGTAGCGAGAGATGAGAAGAAATGCGAGAGATGAAGAGAGGCAGAGACGGTAGACGAGGTGGTAAGAGAAAGTTGAGGGCATCTAGTCGAATACAATGGAGAAAGAATATTCACTACGTCTTTCGGGCAACAATGCGAGACTGACAGAAATTTTGTTGGTGGATAAAAGACGCTAATATCATTAAACTCTAATTGAAACTGAGCAAGACGGCAAATAAAGGGAATTTGCAAAAAATCGCCGTAAAGAAAAAGTTTCTTCGCTTTAGAGAAGACACACGCAGCAATAATGGCACCAGGATGGACCATTAAAGCTTCATCGACAAAGAGAACATCAGCGGTAACATCCGGATGTTGCAAATAGGACGAAAAAGTGCGAAAATATCGTATCTCTTCTTTAGACAAAGAATCACGACGAGCTTTTTCGACACGTTCAATAATGTCCTCCCGGCCACAGCGAGGGGCTGTGAGCACAAGGGCGGAATCATTACAGGCCAAAAGATCTTTACAGCACTGAGTCGTCTTTCCACAACCAGGAGCGGCTTGGTAGCAGGTATACGGGAGCGGCCGAATTTGGGGTGATGTAATTTTATCTAAATTTATTTTTTCATAGCCTTCTGCGGCGACTTCGCAATACTCGTTAACGGCAAAGGTAGACTTGTCAGGTAATTCCGAGAAAGGGACAAAAGTGTTGCCGTCAAAAGCGACTCGAGGAGTGAAAGGAGGAGCCGATGGGAACCAGTTGTCGGGTCCAAGATGAATAAATATTTTAGAACCCAGAAGACGTGCACGTGATTCCGGATTAGTTGAAAACTCAGCGCAGAAGTTCGAGTCTCTCAGAACATCCAAAAGGTCCCTGAAATCATTGTATGTCACGCCCAGATCATTCTCTGCAACCTGGTAGATTCTCTTGACAATGTTCTCAAAGTCGAACATTGTGTTTTCTGAGCCCAGTATAGCTTCACGCACTTCTCTGGCGAGCCTCTTCTCGCTTTTCTCTTCTCACTATTTTTTCTACTAAATAAGCACACTAAAAAAATCATATATATATATTACGAAAATAGGCTTTAAATATTACATAATTTTTCTTTTACGATATCTAACATCATGTCGATGTGAAATTTGATAATACTAATGTTTTCACTCACGTACTTCGCCTTATTTGAGGTCTCAATCCTCGGATGAACGAGTCAGGCTCCATTCCCGATCGAATCTCAGCTTGACTCGGATAAGATCTCTCAGCCAGCATCCGAACTTCTCTGGCAAATCGTTCGACTGTTTTGTCCTTTTGCTTGCATAGCCTCAGCGCACTCTTTGCTACGTTCGAGTATCTGTCCTGCGCCAGTCTTGTGTTAAATGTATTTGAAACAAAAAAAATTTTAAGATGTTAATTTTACAAAAAATTAATAATTTAAACGTAGAATTGTCTCAAACGTACACGGTAAACTTTTTTTTTGGATTTTGTCGAGAAATAGTTAGGCTGTCTTCTAAAAAGGTTTTTGAACGATGCTAATGAAAAAAAAACATGAGAAACCGTCAAGAGAACGCGAGCTGATAACAAGCACTTGAGAACGAGAGTTGGAATATTACTAAGAGACGGCGGACGCAAAAATTTTACTGAAGCGTTTTGTAACACTAGCCTCGATTGATAGCGCACTGAATGATATCACCTGACAAATTGCATATTGAAAATCGCATAGAAATTCAGAAATTAAGCATAGAAATTGCATAGAAGCATAGAAATTCATAGAAAAATTCATAGAAAGAGTAAGAAGCATAGAAATTTTCGAGCGGAGCGGGTTTGTAACATCCATACGAATTCACTTTTAGCACTAAGTATACACAAATCTAGGTTTTTCTACGTAAAATGTAAGACATACAATACAAAAAACATTCTGCAAAACTTAGAAGACAGAAGAGAACATTCTAAACGCTAAACATGAAAAACAAAATTTTAAGCAAGTTTTTTTTAATGCTTTAACAGTCAACCTTAGCTTTTCGTCTCGTGTTATGTCGGCCGCTGTACGGCCTAGTATGATGGTGTCATCCTTTATAAAAACAACTGCAGACATGGTAGTAGCATCCTTGCACCTGAAAAAACACCATTGAAAGATAAAAAAGTATTTAGCATGACTAAATTCGAGGAAGAAACATGCCCTTTAAAATTGCCCGAAGTTTTTTTAAAAATTAACTGACTTAAAACAGAAAGTGATACCTTACCTTCATCGAAGTTGATGTGAGTCTCAACGCTGAAATAAAATGCATGTCTTGGCTTTCACCGTAGTTTGTTTCGTCAATGTTCCCACATTATAAGTGTGGATAAGTTGCCTGCAATCAAAAGACTCTTCAGATGCACAGTGCGAAGGCAATATATGTATGTTGATAAAACATAAAAGCTAGTCTTGAAAGCGGAATCGAACACAACCTTACTTTAACTTACTTTAACTTATCATAACTTCTACAAATAGTATCGAGCCCGCAAAGTTAATTCATGAATTTCTCTTCCACGGAGTCCTATAAGTGTTTTGCAGCATTAGCCTGCAGCCAGTTAGCCTTGGTGAACGAAAAAACTATCAAATTTTAAAGAGAAAATCAAAGTTTTTTGATCACAAGAAAGTCAATTTTTTTTTTTTGATTTAACTGGAAATAAGTTTTTTGTAAGACTTATTTTTTAAATTAAACAAACTCAGGATATTAAGAAAATAATTTTGTATAGCAGAGCAAAAGCTGTTGTATTCAAAACGTCAGAAAAAGAACAATTGAAGAAAATCTTGACCAACTAGTTGATAAAGTTAGAACGAGAAAGTTAACTCGGAATCAGCATAGGCAAATTGAACACAATCCTATAAAATATAGGCGCACTGCAAAGACTAAAACTGAGGTGTCTAAGATAATCGATACAGCTGAGCGCAGACCATTCGGCCTCTTGTTCTCTGATGGCATGGGGGCCGAGGAATGACCGATATGCGTTGCGTGTGGAGGAATTAGGGTGAGGGTTGAATTATTCTCGTTTTTCGTTTCTACGTATAAACAAAACGCTTTCTCTTTTTTATATGATTATAATAGTACTCTTCTGATGTTCTCCAAGCTCTGTTCGAAAAACCATTTTTTATTCATTCATTCTTTATTCCTATTGTACATGATGGAAAAAAAATCACAACGGATAACTGTCACCAAAGTGAGATCAGTGTTCATAGAAATATGTAATAGTAATAAAACAATGTTCACATGACTGATAAAACAATTCAAGTTTGCAAGAGTGGAAGTACAAGATCGAAAATGCGTGTTAAAATCTTACGGAGGTTGGCTATGCAGCGTCGGTATTCAAGTGTGGACAGAGAAAGGACTTTTAGGCGGGAGAGATAGTTCATACCGGAAACACCATTTCTAAACAAAATACGACGAGTAAAGACCCTCTGTACTATTTCGAGTTCATTCAAGAGGCCAATAGACGTTGGAGACCATAATTCACACGCGTTCTCTATTAGGGGAATGACGTAACATTTCCAAGCGCGTAACAAAACATTGATGGATGATGTTTTTAAAGCTCGGAGAATAAGGTGAATACAATTATTTGCCTTATTACTCGTTGCATCAATATAACTCGCGAATGAAAGAGAGGAGTTCAAAACAAAACCAAGGGGGCCCTTTGTTACTTCGTCTGGTAGGCGCGTCGCGGCCCCCTTCGCGTCGCGGCTTTTATTTATTTATTTCTCGGAAAGAGATTTTATTCATGAAAACTCCCTTCCCCCTTTCTCCTTAGGGCCCCCCTTCCCTCTCCCCCCTCCCCCCTCCCTAGGGCCCCTACCCCCCTTTTTTAGGTAGGGCCCTCTTCCTCCTTTAGGGGCCCCCTACCTTTTCTGCTTAGGTAAACCCCCCTCCCCCTCCCTCCCCCCTTTCCTTTCCCCAAAATTTATAGATAATTTTTTTTTAAAAAAGAAAAGAAAAGAAAGAGAAAAAAAATTGAGGGGCCTTGACGCGGGCCGCGACACGCCTACCAGACGAAGTAAAAAAAGTACCTGATTGGGGAGGGAGTGGATAACCATTTCTATAATAGGAGTCGCCCGAATTGCGATGACCACAGTGCATAACAAAACAACGTTGAATGCTGAGTGACGCGCATCGTGTAGAGTAATAAGATCAATGAAAATCTTAGTAGTGCCAGTGTTGATGTTTTTGGTTTAGTAGAATGAGTTCTGACGTTTCGCTTTATTTAAAGCATCATCAGCGGTATTGCAAGTAAAGCAATAAAATGTATGTTAATCGCACAGAAAAATGAGAACTATTCACATGAAACGCAATCTTACTAAAAACAAGAGAACACAATAAACGAAAAACCAATAAAAAGAGAAAAGAGAATACAATAAACGTTGAGACCTCTCGCCCTCTAGAGCGAGGGAATTTACAGATTGGGCAGAGATATAAAGACTGGTTGATTCATTTTATGAGCAAGTTGATTACGGTTGTTGAGGTCAGGCATATTGGGTTCAACTTGCAGTATAACTTCCGATAAATTAATACTAGAGCCTGATTGCTCAACAAGAGCGAATAACATAAAA
>CAXKTG010000274.1:0-27816 GCA_964056735.1 Allodiplogaster pararmata
TATAAACTTCTTCTTCTTCTTCTTCTTCCTAGCGTTTATCCCGCCGCCGGGCAGGGTCCGCTTTGTAGACTGCACCACGCCATTTCACCCGATCAGCTGCGTCTTCAGTCTTCAGCCCGGTCGTGTTCATGTCTACTTCGATGCAGTCTCGCCACCTAGTTTTGGGTCTGCCTCTGGGTCTTTTGCCCTCTACTTCGAGGTTCCAGGACGATTGAGAAACGGAATGGGGATTTGATCTTATCACGTGCCCGTACCATCTCAGCCTTGACTCTCGAAGCTTTTCAGATATAGGGGCGATGCCCAGACGATCTCGGATGGTTTCATTTCGCACCATGTCTAGACGAGTGAGTCCGAGGCTCCATCTCAGCATTTTCATCTCCATAACATGCAGCATCTGTATAGTCTTTGCTGTGCATGGAGAACATTCGAGGCCGTACAACGCTACTGGTCTGACAACTGATCGGTAAATTTTACTTTTCAGTCTGTCAGGCATTCGCTTGTCGCATAGTACACCGGTTGATTCTCTCCATTTGAGCCAGGCAGCATTGACTCTCGCAGCAACTGTAGCCTTGGGGTCTAGGTCTGCGGTGATGTAGAATCCGAGGTACTTGAAGCCATCCACTTTCCGGAGTTCGGTGTTCTTGACTTTGATGGTATTCGAGGTATTCGAAGTACTTTTTCCCATTTCCAAGTACTCAGTCTTTTGGAGGTTTAGTCGTAGACCATAGTCACTGAAGCGTTCGTTCCACTCTCCTAGCTGTTTCTCCAAGTCCTCTGTTGTGTTGGAACATAACACAACGTCGTCAGCATACAGTAGAGTTTTCGGAGGGCTTGTTTGTAGATCTCTGGTGATCGTGTCCATTATCAGTATAAAGAGCAGGGGGGAAAGGGCGGAACCTTGATGAACTCCTACAGCAACCTTGAATGACTCCGAAGTACCCGCTGGACTTCTCACGGTACTTCTAGAGTCAGTATACATCATTTGAATCCATCTTATGTACTCTTCTGGGACTAGGTGGTCTCGAAGAGAGAACCATATCAGCTCATGAGGCACACGGTCGAAAGCTTTCTCCAAGTCAAGGAAAGCGCAATGGACTGACTTCGCCTTTTCCCTGTGTTTCTCTAGATAAAGACGAATGGCGAAAATAGCATCTGTTGTTCCACTTCCTTTGACGAAGCCACACTGATTGACGGTTGTGCTTACAATTTTGCGGAGCCGTGCTTCGATGATCTTTTCCAAGATCATTGTGGTATGAGGAATGATTCTTATCGGCCGGTAGTTGGAGCATATTGTGACATCTCCTTTTCCTTTGTAGATGGGTATTGTAGATGATCTACTCCAGTCTTCGGGATACTCCAGGCGAGCAGTGGCTTTTTGAAAGAGGGTCGTAAGATGGAAAAGTCCACAATCACCTGCGAGTCTCCATGCAGAGGCGGCAAGATCATCTGGCCCACATGCCTTTCCGTGCTTCATTTTCTGAAGGGCTTCTCTTACTTCAATCTCTGAGATGGTGGGAACTGGTCCTTCTACTGGTAGGGACAGCGGGACGGGAGGGTGGTCGAACTCGATGTTCGAGATTTCCTCGAAGTGTTCTCTCCATCGCTGACAAATTTCGACATTGGATCGGAGTAGTATGCCGTCCCGGTTCTTGATTGTCCGCACGTGAGAAAGGTCTTTTGCTGCTGTGGCTCGTGCTTTGCAAATCCGGAAAATTTCCTTCTCTCCTTGAGGCGTGTCGAGCTTACTGTAGATTTCTTGGATGGCTGAGGAGCGTGCCTTCGCTACGGCTCTCTTAGCTTCTCTCTTCATACATAGGTACAGAGCTCGGTCAGCTTCGGTTCCGGATCGTTTCCATTGCTTGAGAGCCACTTTCTTCTCCTTGACAGCAGTTTGAACGTCTTCGTTCCACCACCATGTCTCCTTGTCTACAATGCGTTTGCGACCTGGTTTTGTTAAGCCCAGATTGACTTCTCCTACCGCCTTCATCTTGTCTCGAACGAACCTCCAGTGCTCCTCAATGGAGTCAGGGAACGTTTTTTGGAGAGTGTCCGGGGATAGGGCGAGAAGAAGCTGATGCATGAAGCGAACCTTGTTGTCACGTACCTTCCACCATTTTATCCGAGAAACTTCGTTCAGAGGCTTTACGTTGCATTGCTTCTGGGAAAATCGGAGATCGATTATAACTGGATGGTGCTGCGAGGAGACGTTATCGCTCGGAATCACCTTGCAATCAGTGATGAGTCTCAGATTGGTTCTTTGCGTCATCCAGAAGTCGATTTGGGTTTTCCTTCCACCACTGCAATACGTGGTGAGGTGAGACTCTCGTTTGCAGAAGAAGGTATTGCAGATGGAAAGATCGTGCTCTTCGGCAAAACTCAAGATTCGCTCTCCTTCTGCATTCGGCAAACCATAGCCGTTGCCTCCATGAGCTCTCTTATGGGCTTCGCATCTTCTTCCTACGTGCCCGTTCAAGTCTCCTCCGATCATGAGAGTTTCTTCCGGAGAGCATTTTCTGATGACGTCATCGAAGTCTTCCCAAAACCCGTCTTTCTCGGAGTCGCTGCATCCTGCCTGCGGTGCGTAAGCACTGACTATTTTGAAGAGTTTGCCATTGCATTCCAAGGAGATGGACATCAAACGATCTGAGATTCGACAAACTTCCGTGACGGATGTGGCAAGGTAGGAGGCAGCGATAATTCCGACGCCATTGCGGGCTGCTGATGAAGTATTGCCCGAGTACCACAGCTTATACCTCCCGTCGAGCTGCTTTGCTTTCCCTCCTTTCCACCTAGTTTCCTGGAGGCATGCCAGATGTACTCTTCTTTTTGCCAGCATGTCACAGACTTCCATGGACTTCCCCGAGAGACTTCCGACGTTCAAGGTAGCTAGTCGGAGGCGTGTAGGCACTGCTATTTGATTAAACCGAGGACGCGGCCTATTATTCCTCGAAGACCCTCGCATATTTCTCACGTCGATCGGGATTCGACGCGCGTCGCTTGAAGGGGACGCCCTAGCATTGGGGTTACTCTGATGGTGCATCTTGGGGGGGATGCGACGGTTTCTTCATAGACCGGCTTGTCGCACGAACATCCAAGTCGATAGTTCAGCCTGACGTCCGTTTACGACCCTTTGGGCCACATAACCCGGGATTTTGGGCTATGTGGGCTAGAGGTTATTTTTTGGACACGCCTCTTGACCGTGTCCCTTAGGCCAGTGAGATAACAGTGAGCGAGCATTTTATAGGATGTGGGCTGCCCAGTTCCCACACCCACCCGCGACGCTCACTAGCCTAAGCCCCTCTTTGGTCAGCCATGGCAAAGCCACCAAGTCTCCCATCCGCCTGCGGGAGAGGCCCCACATACGCCATCGGGGTAATCAGCGCGTCATCTTCCATCTCTCTTCTGTCTTAATCGTGAACTCTGGAGTTACGCTGCATTCATGACGCAATCGCTTGATAAGCATGCGTGACTAAGAGAACAAGGCATTTGAGCCTTTCATATAACACTATAGCACGGAATAGCAATGTGTCCCCGTGGTGTAATGGTAACACGCGCTCCCGGTTTGAGTCGAGATGGTCTGGGTTCGATCCCGCCCGGTGGACTAGCTTTTTCCTGTGCGATAATTCAATCATTTGTCATCTTAACCAGGCGTCACTGCCTTTAAACTGTGTAACTTAGCATTTGAAGATTTATCATTCATCTTCCATCTCTCTTCTGTCTTAACGGAATAGCAATGTGTCCCCGTGGTGTAATGGTAACACGCGCTCCCGGTTTGAGTCGAGATGGTCTGGGTTCGATCCCGCACGGTGGACTAGCTTTTTTCTGTGCGATAGTTCAATCATTTGTCATCTTAACCAGGCGTCACTGCCTTTAAACTGTGTAACTTAGCATTTGAAGATTTATCATTCATCTTCCATCTCTCTTCTGTCTTAATCGTGAACTCTGGAGTTACGCTGCATTCATGACGCAATCGCTTGATAAGCATGCGTGACTAAGAGAACAAGGCATATGAGTCTTTCATATAACACTATCGCACGGAATAGCAATGTGTCCCCGTGGTGTAATGGTAACACGCGCTCCCGGTTTGAATCGAGATGGTCTGGGTTCGATCCCGCACGGTGGACTAGCTTTTTTCTGTGCGATAGTTCAATCATTTGTCATCTTAACCAGGCGTCCCTGCCTTTAAACTGTGTAACTTAGCATTTGAAGATTTATCATTCATCTTCCATCTCTCTTCTGTCTTAATCGTGAACTCTGGAGTTACGCTGCATTCATGACGCAATCGCTTGATAAGCATGCGTGACTAAGAGAACAAGGCATTTGAGCCTTTCATATAACACTATAGCACGGAATAGCAATGTGTCCCCGTGGTGTAATGGTAACACGCGCTCCCGGTATGAGTCGAGAAGGTCTGGGTTCGATCCCGCCCGGTGGACTAGCTTTTTCCTGTGCGATAATTCAATCATTTGTCATCTTAACCAGGCGTCACTGCCTTTAAACTGTGTAACTTAGCATTTGAAGATTTATCATTCATCTTCCATCTCTCTTCTGTCTTAATCGTGAACTCTGGAGTTACGCTGCATTGATGACGCAATCGCTTGATAAGCATGCGTGACTAAGAGAACAAGGCATATGAGCCTTTCATATAACACTATCGCACGGAATAGCAATGTGTCCCCGTGGTGTAATGGTAACACGCGCTCCCGGTTTGAGTCGAGATGGTCTGGGTTCGATCCCGCACGGTGGACTAGCTTTTTTCTGTGCGATAGTTCAATCATTTGTCATCTTAACCAGGCGTCACTGCCTTTAAACTGTGTAACTTAGCATTTGAAGATTTATCATTCATCTTCCATCTCTCTTCTGTCTTAATCGTGAAATCTGGAGTTACGCTGCATTCATGACGCAATCGCTTGATAAGCATGCGTGACTAAGAGAACAAGGCAAATGAGCCTTTCATATAACACTATCGCACGGAATAGCAATGTGTCCCCGTGGTGTAATGGTAACACGCGCTCCCGGTTTGAATCGAGATGGTCTGGGTTCGATCCCGCACGGTGGACTAGCTTTTTTCTGTGCGATAGTTTAATCATTTGTCATCTTAACCAGGCGTCACTGCCTTTAAACTGTGTAACTTAGCATTTGAAGATTTATCATTCATCTTCCATCTCTCTTCTGTCTTAATCGTGAAATCTGGAGTTACGCTGCATTCATGACGCAATCGCTTGATAAGCATGCGTGACTAAGAGAACAAGGCATATGAGCCTTTCATATAACACTATCGCACGGAATAGCAATGTGTCCCCGTGGTGTAATGGTAACACGCGCTCCCGGTTTGAGTCGAGATGGTCTGGGTTCGATCCCGCACGGTGGACTAGCTTTTTTCTGTGCGATAGTTCAATCATTTGTCATCTTAACCAGGCGTCACTGCCTTTAAACTGTGTAACTTAGCATTTGAAGATTTATCATTCATCTTCCATCTCTCTTCTGTCTTAATCGTGAAATCTGGAGTTACGCTGCATTCATGACGCAATCGCTTGATAAGCATGCGTGACTAAGAGAACAAGGCATATGAGCCTTTCATATAACACTATCGCACGGAATAGCAATGTGTCCCCGTGGTGTAATGGTAACACGCGCTCCCGGTTTGAATCGAGATGGTCTGGGTTCGATCCCGCACGGTGGACTAGCTTTTTTCTGTGCGATAGTTTAATCATTTGTCATCTTAACCAGGCGTCACTGCCTTTAAACTGTGTAACTTAGCATTTGAAGATTTATCATTCATCTTCCATCTCTCTTCTGTCTTAATCGTGAAATCTGGAGTTACGCTGCATTCATGACGCAATCGCTTGATAAGCATGCGTGACTAAGAGAACAAGGCATATGAGCCTTTCATATAACACTATCGCACGGAATAGCAATGTGTCCCCGTGGTGTAATGGTAACACGCGCTCCCGGTTTGAGTCGAGATGGTCTGGGTTCGATCCCGCACGGTGGACTAGCTTTTTTCTGTGCGATAGTTCAATCATTTGTCATCTTAACCAGGCGTCCCTGCCTTTAAACTGTGTAACTTAGCATTTGAAGATTTATCATTCATCTTCCATCTCTCTTCTGTCTTAATCGTGAACTCTGGAGTTACGCTGCATTCATGACGCAATCGCTTGATAAGCATGCGTGACTAAGAGAACAAGGCATTTGAGCCTTTCATATAACACTATAGCACGGAATAGCAATGTGTCCCCGTGGTGTAATGGTAACACGCGCTCCCGGTATGAGTCGAGATGGTCTGGGTTCGATCCCGCCCGGTGGACTAGCTTTTTCCTGTGCGATAATTCAATCATTTGTCATCTTAACCAGGCGTCACTGCCTTTAAACTGTGTAACTTAGCATTTGAAGATTTATCATTCATCTTCCATCTCTCTTCTGTCTTAATCGTGAACTCTGGAGTTACGCTGCATTGATGACGCAATCGCTTGATAAGCATGCGTGACTAAGAGAACAAGGCATATGAGCCTTTCATATAACACTATCGCACGGAATAGCAATGTGTCCCCGTGGTGTAATGGTAACACGCGCTCCCGGTTTGAGTCGAGATGGTCTGGGTTCGATCCCGCACGGTGGACTAGCTTTTTTCTGTGCGATAGTTCAATCATTTGTCATCTTAACCAGGCGTCACTGCCTTTAAACTGTGTAACTTAGCATTTGAAGATTTATCATTCATCTTCCATCTCTCTTCTGTCTTAATCGTGAAATCTGGAGTTACGCTGCATTCATGACGCAATCGCTTGATAAGCATGCGTGACTAAGAGAACAAGGCATATGAGCCTTTCATATAACACTATCGCACGGAATAGCAATGTGTCCCCGTGGTGTAATGGTAACACGCGCTCCCGGTTTGAATCGAGATGGTCTGGGTTCGATCCCGCACGGTGGACTAGCTTTTTTATGTGCGATAGTTTAATCATTTGTCATCTTAACCAGGCGTCACTGCCTTTAAACTGTGTAACTTAGCATTTGAAGATTTATCATTCATCTTCCATCTCTCTTCTGTCTTAATCGTGAAATCTGGAGTTACGCTGCATTCATGACGCAATCGCTTGATAAGCATGCGTGACTAAGAGAACAAGGCATATGAGCCTTTCATATAACACTATCGCACGGAATAGCAATGTGTCCCCGTGGTGTAATGGTAACACGCGCTCCCGGTTTGAGTCGAGATGGTCTGGGTTCGATCCCGCACGGTGGACTAGCTTTTTTCTGTGCGATAGTTCAATCATTTGTCATCTTAACCAGGCGTAACTGCCTTTAAACTGTGTAACTTAGCATTTGAAGATTTATCATTCATCTTCCATCTCTCTTCTGTCTTAATCGTGAAATCTGGAGTTACGCTGCATTCATGACGCAATCGCTTGATAAGCATGCGTGACTAAGAGAACAAGGCATATGAGCCTTTCATATAACACTATCGCACGGAATAGCAATGTGTCCCCGTGGTGTAATGGTAACACGCGCTCCCGGTTTGAGTCGAGATGGTCTGGGTTCGATCCCGCACGGTGGACTAGCTTTTTTCTGTGCGATAGTTCAATTATTTGTCATCTTAACCAGGCGTCACTGCCTTTAAACTGTGTAACTTAGCATTTGAAGATTTATCATTCATCTTCCATCTCTCTTCTGTCTTAATCGTGAAATCTGGAGTTACGCTGCATTCATGACGCAATCGCTTGATAAGCATGCGTGACTAAGAGAACAAGGCATATGAGCCTTTCATATAACACTATCGCACGGAATAGCAATGTGTCCCCGTGGTGTAATGGTAACACGCGCTCCCGGTTTGAATCGAGATGGTCTGGGTTCGATCCCGCACGGTGGACTAGCTTTTTTCTGTGCGATAGTTTAATCATTTGTCATCTTAACCAGGCGTCACTGCCTTTAAACTGTGTAACTTAGCATTTGAAGATTTATCATTCATCTTCCATCTCTCTTCTGTCTTAATCGTGAAATCTGGAGTTACGCTGCATTCATGACGCAATCGCTTGATAAGCATGCGTGACTAAGAGAACAAGGCATATGAGCCTTTCATATAACACTATCGCACGGAATAGCAATGTGTCCCCGTGGTGTAATGGTAACACGCGCTCCCGGTTTGAGTCGAGATGGTCTGGGTTCGATCCCGCATGGTGGACTAGCTTTTTTCTGTGCGATAGTTCAATCATTTGTCATCTTAACCAGGCGTCACTGCCTTTAAACTGTGTAACTTAGCATTTGAAGATTTATCATTCATCTTCCATCTCTCTTCTGTCTTAATCGTCAACTCTGGAGTTACGCTGCATTCATGACGCAATCGCTTGATAAGCATGCGTGACTAAGAGAACAAGGCATATGAGCCTTTCATATAACACTATCGCACGGAATAGCAATGTGTCCCCGTGGTGTAATGGTAACACGCGCTCCCGGTTTGAATCGAGATGGTCTGGGTTCGATCCCGCACGGTGGACTAGCTTTTTTCTGTGCGATAGTTTAATCATTTGTCATCTTAACCAGGCGTCACTGCCTTTAAACTGTGTAACTTAGCATTTGAAGATTTATCATTCATCTTCCATCTCTCTTCTGTCTTAATCGTGAAATCTGGAGTTACGCTGCATTCATGACGCAATCGCTTGATAAGCATGCGTGACTAAGAGAACAAGGCATATGAGCCTTTCATATAACACTATCGCACGGAATAGCAATGTGTCCCCGTGGTGTAATGGTAACACGCGCTCCCGGTTTGAATCGAGATGGTCTGGGTTCGATCCCGCACGGTGGACTAGCTTTTTCCTGTGCGATAATTCAATCATTTGTCATCTTAACCAGGCGTCACTGCCTTTAAACTGTGTAACTTAGCATTTGAAGATTTATCATTCATCTTCCACCTCTCTTCTGTCTTAACGGAATAGCAATGTGTCCCCGTGGTGTAATGGTAACACGCGCTCCCGGTTTGAGCCGAGATGGTCTGGGTTCGATCCCGCACGGTGAGATAGCTTTTTTCTGTGCGATAGTTCAATCATTTGTCATCTTAACCAGGCGTCACTGCCTTTAAACTGTGTAACTTAGCATTTGAAGATTTATCATTCATCTTCCATCTCTCTTCTGTCTTAATCGTGAACTCTGGAGTTACGCTGCATTCATGACGCAATCGCTTGATAAGCATGCGTGACTAAGAGAACAAGGCATATGAGTCTTTCATATAACACTATCGCACGGAATAGCAATGTGTCCCCGTGGTGTAACACGCGCTCCCGGTTTGAATCGAGATGGTCTGGGTTCGATCCCGCACGGTGGACTAGCTTTTTTCTGTGCGATAGTTCAATCATTTGTCATCTTAACCAGGCGTCACTGCCTTTAAACTGTGTAACTTAGCATTTGAAGATTTATCATTCATCTTCCATCTCTCCTCTGTCTTAATCGTGAACTCTGGAGTTACGCTGCATTCATGACGCAATCGCTTGATAAGCATGCGTGACTAAGAGAACAAGGCATATGAGCCTTTCATATAACACTATCGCACGGAATAGCAATGTGTCCCCGTGGTGTAATGGTAACACGCGCTCCCGGTTTGAATCGAGATGGTCTGGGTTCGATCCCGCACGGTGGACTAGCTTTTTTCTGTGCGTTAGTTTAATCATTTGTCATCTTAACCAGGCGTCACTGCCTTTAAACTGTGTAACTTAGCATTTGAAGATTTATCATTCGTCTTCCATCTCTCTTCTGTCTTAATCGTGAAATCTGGAGTTACGCTGCATTCATGACGCAATCGCTTGATAAGCATGCGTGACTAAGAGAACAAGGCATATGAGCCTTTCATATAACACTATCGCACGGAATAGCAATGTGTCCCCGTGGTGTAATGGTAACACGCGCTCCCGGTTTGAGTCGAGATGGTCTGGGTTCGATCCCGCACGGTGGACTAGCTTTTTTCTGTGCGATAGTTCAATCATTTGTCATCTTAACCAGGAGTCACTGCCTTTAAACTGTGTAACTTAGCATTTGAAGATTTATCATTCATCTTCCATCCCTCTTCTGTCTTAATCGTGAAATCTGGAGTTACGCTGCATTCATGACGCAATCGCTTGATAAGCATGCGTGACTAAGAGAACAAGGCATATGAGCCTTTCATATAACACTATCGCACGGAATAGCAATGTGTCCCCGTGGTGAAATGGTAACACGCGCTCCCGGTTTGAGTCGAGATGGTCTGGGTTCGATCCCGCACGGTGGACTAGCTTTTTTCTGTGCGATAGTTCAATCATTTGTCATCTTAACCAGGCGTCACTGCCTTTAAACTGTGTAACTTAGCATTTGAAGATTTATCATTCATCTTCCATCTCTCTTCTGTCTTAACGGAATAGCAATGTGTCCCCGTGGTGTAATGGTAACACGCGCTCCCGGTTTGAGTCGAGATGGTCTGGGTTCGATCCCGCACGGTGGACTAGCTTTTTTCTGTGCGATAGTTCAATCATTTGTCATCTTAACCAGGCGTCACTGCCTTTAAACTGTGTAACTTAGCATTTGAAGATTTATCATTCATCTTCCATCTCTCTTCTGTCTTAATCGTGAAATCTGGAGTTACGCTGCATTCATGACGCAATCGCTTGATAAGCATGCGTGACTAAGAGAACAAGTTATATGAGCCTTTCATATAACACTATCGCACGGAATAGCAATGTGTCCCCGTGGTGTAATGGTAACACGCGCTCCCGGTTTGAGTCGAGATGGTCTGGGTTCGATCCCGCACGGTGGACTAGCTTTTTTCTGTGCGATAGTTCAATCATTTGTCATCTTAACCAGGCGTCACTGCCTTTAAACTGTGTAACTTAGCATTTGAAGATTTATCATTCATCTTCCATCTCTCTTCTGTCTTAACGGAATAGCAATGTGTCCCCGTGGTGTAATGGTAACACGCGCTCCCGGTTTGAGTCGAGATGGTCTGGGTTCGATCCCGCACGGTGGACTAGCTTTTTTCTGTGCGATAGTTCAATCATTTGTCATCTTAACCAGGCGTCACTGCCTTTAAACTGTGTAACTTAGCATTTGAAGATTTATCATTCATCTTCCATCTCTCTTCTGTCTTAATCGTGAACTCTGGAGTTACGCTGCATTCATGACGCAATCGCTTGATAAGCATGCGTGACTAAGAGAACAAGGCATATGAGTCTTTCATATAACACTATCGCACGGAATAGCAATGTGTCCCCGTGGTGTAACACGCGCTCCCGGTTTGAATCGAGATGGTCTGGGTTCGATCCCGCACGGTGGACTAGCTTTTTTCTGTGCGATAGTTTAATCATTTGTCATCTTAACCAGGAGTCACTGCCTTTAAACTGTGTAACTTAGTATTTGAAGATTTATCATTCATCTTCCATCTCTCTTCTGTCTTAATCGTGAACTCTGGAGTTACGCTCCATTCATGACGCAATCGCTTGAAAGCATGCGTGACTAAGAGAACAAGGCATTTGAGCCTTTCATATAACACTATAGCACGGAATAGCAATGTGTCCCCGTGGTGTAATGGTAACACGCGCTCCCGGTTTGAGTCGAGATGGTCTGGGTTCGATCCCGCACGGTGGACTAGCTTTTTTCTGTGCGATAGTTCAATCATTTGTCATCTTAACCAGGCGTCACTGCCTTTAAACTGTGTAACTTAGCATTTGAAGATTTATCATTCATCTTCCATCTCTCTTCTGTCTTAATCGTGAACTCTGGAGTTACGCTGCATTCATGACGCAATCGCTTGATAAGCATGCGTGACTAAGAGAACAAGGCATATGAGCCTTTCATATAACACTATCGCACGGAATAGCAATGTGTCCCCGTGGTGTAATGGTAACACGCGCTCCCGGTTTGAATCGAGATGGTCTGGGTTCGATCCCGCACGGTGGACTAGCTTTTTTCTGTGCGATAGTTTAATCATTTGTCATCTTAACCAGGCGTCACTGCCTTTAAACTGTGTAACTTAGCATTTGAAGATTTATCATTCATCTTCCATCTCTCTTCTGTCTTAATCGTGAAATCTGGAGTTACGCTGCATTCATGACGCAATCGCTTGATAAGCATGCGTGACTAAGAGAACAAGGCATATGAGCCTTTCATATAACACTATCGCACGGAATAGCAATGTGTCCCCGTGGTGTAATGGTAACACGCGCTCCCGGTTTGAGTCGAGATGGTCTGGGTTCGATCCCGCACGGTGGACTAGCTTTTTTCTGTGCGATAGTTCAATCATTTGTCATCTTAACCAGGCGTCACTGCCTTTAAACTGTGTAACTTAGCATTTGAAGATTTATCATTCATCTTCCATCTCTCTTCTGTCTTAATCGTGAAATCTGGAGTTACGCTGCATTCATGACGCAATCGCTTGATAAGCATGCGTGACTAAGAGAACAAGGCATATGAGCCTTTCATATAACACTATCGCACGGAATAGCAATGTGTCCCCGTGGTGTAATGGTAACACGCGCTCCCGGTTTGAGTCGAGATGGTCTGGGTTCGATCCCGCACGGTGGACTAGCTTTTTTCTGTGCGATAGTTCAATCATTTGTCATCTTAACCAGGCGTCACTGCCTTTAAACTGTGTAACTTAGCATTTGAAGATTTATCATTCATCTTCCATCTCTCTTCTGTCTTAATCGTGAACTCTGGAGTTACGCTGCATTCATGACGCAATCGCTTGATAAGCATGCGTGACTAAGAGAACAAGGCATATGAGCCTTTCATATAACACTATCGCACGGAATAGCAATGTGTCCCCGTGGTGTAATGGTAACACGCGCTCCCGGTTTGAGTCGAGATGGTCTGGGTTCGATCCCGCACGGTGGACTAGCTTTTTTCTGTGCGATAGTTCAATCATTTGTCATCTTAACCAGGCGTCACTGCCTTTAAACTGTGTAACTTAGCATTTGAAGATTTATCATTCATCTTCCATCTCTCTTCTGTCTTAATCGTGAAATCTGGAGTTACGCTGCATTCATGACGCAATCGCTTGATAAGCATGCGTGACTAAGAGAACAAGGCATATGAGCCTTTCATATAACACTATCGCACGGAATAGCAATGTGTCCCCGTGGTGTAATGGTAACACGCGCTCCCAGTTTGAGTCGAGATGGTCTGGGTTCGATCCCGCACGGTGGACTAGCTTTTTTCTGTGCGATAGTTCAATCATTTGTCATCTTAACCAGGCGTCACTGCCTTCAAACTGTGTAACTTAGCATTTGAAGATTTATCATTCATCTTCCATCTCTCTTCTGTCTTAATCGTGAACTCTGGAGTTACGCTGCATTCATGACGCAATCGCTTGATAAGCATGCGTGACTAAGAGAACAAGGCATATGAGCCTTTCATATAACACTATCGCACGGAATACCAATGTGTCCCCGTGGTGTAATGGTAACACGCGCTCCCGGTTTGAATCGAGATGGTCTGGGTTCGATCCCGCACGGTGGACTAGCTTTTTTCTGTGCGATAGTTTAATCATTTGTCATCTTAACCAGGCGTAACTGCCTTTAAACTGTGTAACTTAGCATTTGAAGATTTATCATTCATCTTCCATCTCTCTTCTGTCTTAATCGTGAACTCTGGAGTTACGCTCCATTCATGACGCAATCGCTTGAAAGCATGCGTGACTAAGAGAACAAGGCATTTGAGCCTTTCATATAACACTATAGCACGGAATAGCAATGTGTCCCCGTGGTATAATGGTAACACGCGCTCCCGGTTTGAGTCGAGATGGTCTGGGTTCGATCCCGCCCGGTGGACTAGCTTTTTCCTGTGCGATAATTCAATCATTTGTCATCGTTACGCTAACGAGGTCGTACGGCTTAGGGACGAGACCGCATGGAAAAGAAACTCTCATAATATAATTTTGTGGTCGATCAAATTGAGTGAACAAATTGAGTGAAATCTTAATCGTGAACTCTGGAGTTACGCTCCATTCATGACGCAATCGCTTGAAAGCATGCGTGACTAAGAGAACAAGGCATTTGAGCCTTTCATATAACACTATAGCACGGAATAGCAATGTGTCCCCGTGGTGTAATGGTAACACGCGCTCCCGGTTTGAGTCGAGATGGTCTGGGTTCGATCCCGCCCGGTGGACTAGCTTTTTCCTGTGCGATAATTCAATCATTTGTCATCGTTACGCTAACGAGGTCGTACGGCTTAGGGACGAGACCGCATGGAAAAGAAACTCTCATAATATAATTTTGTGGTCGATAAAATTGAGTGAACCCGTCGGTAATAAACAAGGAAATGGTGTATTAGCCACAGTAGTACATCCCCCCTTCCAAGTAAAGTGCGGCATCATCCTCCCAATTAAAGAGCCCTTGCCCTGCAAATAAAATTGTATCAGCTGAATTTTGTGAAACCCCGTCGTCTGAACTCGAAAAACCAACTCAAGTATGTTCTTCTAACATCACAACATCACAACTTCTTCATAAACAGGGTTGAATGAAGTATTCATTAAATCGTCATTTAACACGCTATACCGCAGAACCCGACGAACAAACTTCCTTTTTTTAGATAGTGATGACAGAGATCTTAATAAAATTGTTTCATAAGGCAATATCCCTACTTTTTTGAAAAAAATTCCAAGTAAAAGTAGTTTTCTTTAAGGATCCTAGAGAATCTCTAGTATTACTCCGTTCTCGAACAGAACTCTTTGCTCCTAGCAAACTGTGTACTCATACGGAATAGGTGAAAAACTGCATTTTGTTCTAAATTTGTGTGAAATGTCCAGTGCGAATGGTCGCGGGGCGAAATGACATGGAACCATATTAGAGCATATGAAACTGCTCTCTTCCTACTAGAAAAGAACTTTTTGAATTCAACGCTCCATGATTATTCCATGTTTTATGTAAATTTTTCATTCCTTATCACTATCGAGCCGTCGGCGATATGACATAATCTATCTAGATTCCTCCGTTTCATTTTACAATCTTCTCACGGTGAGAAGCAGTCGCCTCACTCGTTCCTCTGCCAACTTGCAATGGTTAGTAGTCACGCATTTATCATTAAACATAATCAGTATTTCAACTCATGGAAGATAATGCGTTTCCTATCCCGTTTTGAGGTGTCTTAATGTCCATTCGAACATAGTCTATAATAATCTTCTGACTTAACATCTAAATTTCCATCGTTTAAATTATTTATTTTTTTTATAAATTTGAACGAGAATCGTCACTAGGGCTCAACGGATGAGATCAACGTGACAAAGTCACTTAGGACTACCAAAAAAGGTGCATCGAAAACGCCGCCTCAAGATTGTCAAAAGAAGAATCAATGGGAAGCAGCCAAGGATTCTTCTCTTGTGAGTCGACACAAGCTGAACTAATTCAAGGAGCTTTTCGCTTTGTTTTTACAGAATGATTGAACAATTGTCTTGTTCTCATAGAAAACTTAAGCATAGCTTGAACATTGAAAATTTTCTTTCATTTCATTTGTAAGGAGTTTGGGGATGATTCGATGTAAAAGGATGAGATGAAGGTAGTGCGTGAGAAGCAGTAGAGTCGAGAAAGAACACCATCTAACCATTCCTGGGTTGATCTGGAAGTTTCTGAGACATGGATCAGGTTCCTGCTCCCTTGCTTACGAAGACTCTGTGGACCCGCATATCGAGACACAAAAACGACCGTGAGCGCCTCCTCTTTGTGATGCGCAATGCAGAACGAATCGATAGAGTCTTTGGAGCAGACTGGCAGGATACCGAGAACATCGATGGACGGGTTTTACTTGAACTTTGTTTCTACCTAGACGCACTTGAAATCATGTTTGGACACGTTTCTTTTTTTATATAAAAAAACCCTTCAAAAACTTTTGATCTAGAAAAAAATTTCTTAGTTGTGCTACAGACCAATTTCGAACTCGATAAATTGATGAAATGAAAGAGGTAGAATAAGAAGTCGATTCTCGTCGACCGTTCCTCACATTGTGGGAAATTTGAAATAAGAGGCTGAACTTCTCTTTTTTCCGATCGATCTGCAGTTCACTACATTATTTTACAAAACGTGCTGGTCTTTTGTGTCTCAGCCTCAGCTCTAGCCTCGAAAACTAACATCTTCTAAAGTCATCTTAAACTTGAACTTCTAAAGTAACTGGAAGGTGTTATAAGTGAAGACAGTAATAACCTTTTTCAAACAGACCTAATTATTGAGCTCTCTGAATCAGAGACGATAAGTTCAGTAAAATGGAACGAAATATTCGCGAAGGTGGAGAAGGTTCGTCCCGTCGAATTCGCGTTTATATATTATTTATATATTTTATCTGCATCCGAGAATACGCATTGGTAATCAAACATCATAGACAATAAATTTGTTTGAAGAAAAAAAAAAGACAATTGAGAGCTATGGCATATGAAGGCTAGATACTTCATTAAATGCGAAACACTATTCTATTTACAGACAATTTTTTACGGAAAGCTTTGAGAGACTTTTCCCGAAGAAGATCAATAGGTAACTTGCTAAATATTCGAGAAACTCGCAAAGAGAAGCTGTAGTACCTAGCAGTGTTACGAGTTTTTTCAACTTGAATACCACTAGGATTAGTTCTTGTACAACGTCCTTCTTTAAATATGCGGTTTCTATCAATTATGGACTGGTTCTGCATAATCTTCCAACCCATGACAACGTCGTTTTGATATCTCCTATCGGCCAATTTTGTTAGGCCTAGACATCTTAGCCTAGTTTCATAAGACGGAAGAGCCTGAGGGTACATTTTGTTCGGAAAACAACGATAATATACAATGCGTGTAAAAATTCTCTGAACATTTTCTACCGTTGTCGAATCTTTCGAGTAGTGAGGATTCCAAAGCGTCGAAGCAAAGTCTAGGTGAGGCATTACATAAATTTTAAAACATTTGACCAATATAGATGAATCGTGGACAGAGATGGCTCTAAGAAATGAGAACATAGCCTTTCGATCTTTGGCCACCCTATCAAGTACAGTGTCATTACGACGTAGGGATGCGGCCAATTGGATGCCCAAATCACGCACTTGTGGTACTCTGTCGATCGATATCTGATTGATGACATATGTAGTAGACGGATTACGGGAACCAATATGTAAATGGAAGGACTAAGACGGTGAAAGAGTCAACTGATTGGAAAGGCACCAGTTATGAACACAGTCAAGAGCTTCTTGTAGTTCTTCTTTTTTCTCGTTCATATCTCCCTTGTTATAAGAGACATATAATTTAATATCATCGGCATAAGCCTGGTACTTCACATTCGGAAAACAATCGAGAACATCATTAATGTCGGCGATATATAAAGTAAACAGAAAAGGACATAGTACAGAGCCTTGAGGAACTCCGGAGTTCACTGGCAGTGATTTCGAAAACGATTTACCTATTCGAACCGAAAAACTACGCTCCGTCAGAAATGATTGTAACCAGGAAAGCAATGGATCGTTGATGCCGATGGATCGTTGATGCCGATGGATCGTTGATGCCGTTTCTTTTGAAAGTCGCGTTTCTTTTGAAAGAAACTTTTTTCTCGGGTTACTTTACGAGCTATAAACGTTTCTGAGAAGTGCGAAGCTGGATCTGAAGTGTTTGAGTATGTAAAAAATCATTTGAAAACTCATATGTTTTCAGCTATTAATAACTTTTTTTTTGCTTAGGATTAGGCAAAGGTTACGCTAACGAGGCCGTACGGCTTAAGCTAACGAGACCGCAAAAGAAAATTTCTCATTTTATTAATTTTTGTGTCCATTCAATAACTAAATTTGTCAAAAAAGAGTGGAGAAGTTTTTTAGAGGTACGGCTTTTTTTAGAGATACGGTACAGCGCAGGCAGCTAAGTCAGACAACGTTTGTTCGCTAGGTCAGATGCTTATAATTGTTATCATTCTATTTTAAATTTACATGTTCTAATAGAGATTTTTTTATGCAAACATGTTCATACATTAATTTAATGGAGGGTTAGAATTCAACATTTCACTTTGCAAACTAATTTTCTGCAAAGTGAAAAGTTGAATTCTAACGCTCCATAATAATGATTCACATCTTATTTAGCTACTGCATACAAGATTAAAAAATTTCCAGGTTTTAAAAGCGGCTCTTCTTTTTTCCAGGTTCAAATTTACATACTCAAACACTTCAGATCCAGTTTCACGCTTCTCAGAAACGTTTTTAGCTTAAAGTAACCCTAAAATTGTTTCATACAAAAAAATGCGAATTCGACGGGACCAGACTTCTCCACCATCGCCCGAAATTTTTTCCAGAGAAAGTAGATTAAAAACCTTGGTTTGAATGCAGTTCTGAGCAAAATATTACATTTCGTGTCAATGGTGAGCTACAGTGAAAGATGTCGAACGAAAGAAATTAAACGTAAACCGCTTTTAAAAGCGTTTTCTTCTCAAAGGTTTTGTGTGGGAACTTAAAAACTGTTCACAGTTTCTTCCTACGGACCAAAACATTCCGTTGACTCTTCGCCCACTTTTCGAACACACTTCAATGGATCTCGATCCCCCGATAACTGCAATGGGTGGGTCATGAATTCATTGAATTGCTTAAACTATTTTAAAAAAGTATCTTATTCTCTCGTCAAAACTGGCTATTTGGTCAAATAACCCTTTCCAGAAAGTTGAGAACATTCTCAGTAGATATCTGTACTTCTTTACAGGTAAGTACACCTCCCAGATAGTGGCCCGAGCAATGCAGCAACGAGGCTGCAAAGAGCTCCGCATCATATCCTCGCCGGCTCTCCGTTGCGTCCAGACCGCAGCTGCTGTAGCCACTTACTTCAAGCGCAGCTTCTCGGTTGCTTTCTTTCACAGCTCGCCAAAAAACCTGCTAACAATTTCCTTCCACAATAAGCTGGTTATATGTATTCCGTAAACAGTGTTGTGATCACGAAATAAGTTAGTGCGTGTTTTTAAAAAAAATAAGTCACTGAGTTCTAGGAGATAGAGGAAATGCATGAGAACCTTCAAGTTGGAAGTTTGATTTGAGTTTTAATTATTGGGTTCCAGAAACATTAAGCATCATTAATTCGAACAACTACATCTAATGGAACGTTGAAAATAATATCAAAAAGTTTCTCTAGCTAAAGCTGAAGAGAGAGGTGATTCTATCAATTTAATTGGTCTCACAACGAATTGCCGTGAAATGCTAGCGAAATATGAATTTTTTTGTAAATTTTAAAAAAAATATTGCTACTTGTTGAAAAATATTTGCTTTGTTCAAAACCAGCATCAAAACACCGTAATTAAATCACATTGCAGAGTAATCCGTAGTAAGACGAAAGAACGTTCGAAATAACTGTTGTCTATGTCTCACACTAAAAAAGCTTCTTTTTTTTTCTTGTAATGGTTCATTTGTCTAGTTCTTGAGAGTAAGGCAGAAAGCGTAGAAATTAGAGTGAAGTGTCGATTATGGTTTGGCCATATCGGGTTCAAAGTGTTTGTAGACCAGAATCTTTCATTTTGAACGATGGTGATGGGAAGCGAAAATTTGCAAACATGTTTCCAACCCTCACTGTAAAAATTGCGACTTGCTTTTTGGTATGGAAAAAAATAAACGCTTTAGAAATTCCAAATTTCAAGCAACCAGCGAACAACAAAAATAGTCTCTGAACGGCTCAGATTGAGCCAGGCCTGACTGAACCATTGGTTTGGTTCTTGAATGGAATGCTCCAACCATTCCATCCCTCCTTCGTCACACCACAAACTCTTTCCGACCTGGGTCTGCCCGTCGACCTGAACTACGTCCCTGTACTTGACACAGCCTCCTTGACAAGAAAAAAACTGAAGGAAACTGAAAATGAAGCGCTTCTCAGAATAAAGCAGACGCTCCAGTGAGTCGATCTTTTCAAACAGCATCTATGTTTATTAACTACCTATTGAATTTTATTTAGTTATATTTAGAATAAACAATATTTCAGTGAGTTGAATCTCAAGTACCCAGTATTATTCAAATGTTTTCTTAGCTTTAAGTCATCTACATGACAACGGAATGAAACTGCAATGCATTCAGTATCTTTTAATTTGAGGTCGTGTTACCAACAAAGGACCTACTTATATTTAGTTATACATATGTACTCAGAGAGGAATTTGTTTCATTCCTCAACCACCTAGACTGAGGGTGAAGAGAAAAGAACTGATGGTCGCTAGATAATCTGGTTAGTTATATAACAGAAAACTTTCTATCGAACACATCGGTCCTCTTCTCATCGTAGGACATGCGTGCACACAGGAAGTAGCAGTCTGCATGTGTAAGTAACTTTTTTTCATTCGTACATTAGACAAACAGAAACAAACCCTGACTCAGAAGTTTAGAGTGCAATCTTAAGGAAAAGGGTGAAAACTTTTGTTAACACGTAAAGTAAGCAACACGTAGTCTTCAAGCTACAGATCCTTGACTTGAACTTTAAAAAAAAATTGAACAGTTATACAACTGTTTTTATAATTTTTAAGACCTGCATGGTTTTTCTTTAATGGTTAATTCCAGAAGAGAAATACTTACGAAACTTGATTTTGAGGCACTTCTATGGAAGATGAGGAAACTCTCTATGAAGATCTCGATGATTCAGAGGAGTATACAACGGAGAAAGAGAAAAGCTGTGAAGTAGACTTCCATCATCTCGGACTAAAGTCATTTGAGAACTAGTATTTTCCTTTGCTTTGAATCAAATCGTGGAAGATGAAAACTGTAAGTTTCTTTGACTACGAAAACACAGCGGAGATCTGTATTAGGCAAAAACTTACCTGCTAGTTAAACCTGCTCTATTCATTGCAGGTACCCGTACGGTAGCGTCGTATCCCTTGTAAGAGCCGGGAAGAAAGATCCCTTCCGATTCCATCTTCTTAAGGACCTAATTCCTCCTTTCACATATGGCTCCCATTTCAGCAGTCAACCAGCTTATGATTGATTAGCTGTTCTTTTTCCAGCTCTCAATGCGAAGTTTATATAGTGAAGTTAAAATTACAAAAACCATTTTGTCGATGTCATGGAGCATGTAGCGCTATTGAAAGAAGAGATTCCGCTGCTGGCTCACCGGTTCTTGATTTTTAGTTGGAATTTATCTGTGAGTAAGAAAAATAGTTGTAACAAACAAAAATTAGTTGTAACATAACAGTTGTTACTGACGTAATTATACTATTTGAAAATATTCCATATGTTCTCCGTTCTGTGATGGTATTACAGTGGAACAACAAAAAAGAATTGAAAGTTTGTATTCTATTTCCATCGCATCCTCTGCAATCACAAACAAGACGGTAGTCATTCCGACTTCACTCTCGAATTCAATGTTATCTTTGTCTTCTAAGTTTTCGATATCCCCCCCCCTAATGCTTGCCAATCGTCAAAATTTTTCTTTACACTTACTCTCTTAAACTCGATTCTTGAAAACACAATCGAGCTACAAAACCGAAAACGCAATTCATCATTATGTAAGTAGTTACTTAACGTGAATTGTAGCCGAGATTTAAGTAAGTCTATCATTGTTTGGACAGCGAGAAGGAAGATGACATTTTCCATCATCGGCGGAATGGAGGATTATTAATCAGGTATGCGAGTTCAAGATTTTTTCTCATAAATAGTTGAAGATTTGTTCTTATATGGGGTAGGGTAGGGATAGGGTAAGGGTGGGGTAGAGTAAGGGGTAAGGTGAGAGGTAGGTTAAAGCGTAAGGTAAGAGGTAGGTAAAAGGGTAAGGTAAGAGGTAGGTTAAAGGGTAAGATTAGAGGAAAGGGGGTAGGGTAAGGGGAGTAGGGTAAGGGGTTAAGGTGTGGGGGTAGGGTAAGGGGGTAGGGAAAGAGAGATAGGGTAAGGGGGTTAGGGTAAGGGGGTTAGGATAACGGGGTAGTTTTAGGGGGTAGGGTAAGGGGAGTAGGTTAGAGGGGTAGGGTAAGGGGTGTAGGTTAGAGGGGTAGGGTAAGGGGTGTAGGTTAGAGGGGTAGGGTAAGGGGAGTAGGGTAAGGGGAGTAGGGTAAGGGAAGTAGGGTAATGGGAGTAGAGTAAGGGGAGTAGGGTAAGGGGAGTAGGGTAAGGAGAGTAGGGTAAGGAGAGTAGGGTAAGGAGAGTAGGGTAAGGGGAGTAGGGTAAGGGGGTTAGGGTAGGGGGGGTAGGGTAACGGGGTAGTTTGAGGGGGTAGGGTAAGGGGTAGGGTAAGGGGTAGGGTAAGGGGTAGGGTAAGGGGTAGGGTAAGGGGTAGGGTAAGGGGTAGGGGTAAGGGGTAGGGTAAGGGGTAGGGTAAGGGGGTAGGGCAAGGGGTAGGGGTAAGGGGTAGGGTAAGAGGTAGGGGCTAGGGGGTAGGGTAAGGGGTAGGGTAAGGGGTAGGGTAAGGGGTAGGGTAAGGGGTAGGGTAAGGGATAGGGGTAGGGTAAGGGGTAGGGGTAGGGTAAGGGGTAGGGTAAGGGGGTATGGTAAGTTAAGAGGTAGGGTGAAGGGGGTAGGGTAATGGGGGTAGGGTAAGGGGTAGGGTAAGGGGTAAGGTCAATTATCAGAGAAGTTCAAACATTTCGTATCCACATCCCCCTCCCGCTCGTCTTTAATTTATTTATACCTTTCATTTCTTCTTGTTTAGGTTAGAGGGGTAGGTAGAAGGGATAGGTTGAAGGGATAGGGTGAAGGGGTAGGTTGAAGGGGTTTGTTAGAGGGGTAGGTTGAAGGGGTATGTTAGAGGGGTGGGGTAAAGGGTAAGAGGTAGGGTGAAGGGGGTAGGGTAAGGGGGTACGTTAGAGGGGTAGGTTGAAGGGATAGGTTGAAGGGTAGGTTGAAGGGGTATGTTAGAGGGGTAGGTTGAAGGGGTATGTTAGAGGGGTAGGGTAAAGGGTAAGGGGTAAAGGGTAAGGTAAGAGGTAGGGTGAAGGGGTAGGGTAATGGGGGTAGGGTAAGGGGGTACGTTAGAGGGGTAGGTTGTAGGGGTAGGTTGAAGGGGTAGGTGAAAAGGGTAGGTTGAAGGGGTAGGTTGAAGGGGTATGTTAGAGGGGAAGGTTGAAGGGGTATGTTAAAGGGGAAGGTTTAAGGGGTAGGTTAGAGAAGCCATTACTTAAGCACGCCACGCACGCCAAACATGCCAAATCATTTCTAAAGCAAGCCACTACGCGGGAAAGAGAGAAGGAGTGTTTGACGCACTAATTTGTTTGACGCACCTAAGAAAAAATAAGGGCAGCGGAATTTAAAAAAAAATATTTTTCTTGTATTCATGGCTGACTTGTACAAGTTAGCGTTCAAATTTATTTATTTATTTATTTCAATACATAATTATATGTGACATCAGGTTGGAGGATATGGCGTGAAGTTAAAACTGAGACAGCGAAAAGTATAGAAAAAAATTATTGAAAAATGATAGAATATGATTTTAAATTGAAATGAAGTTATTTAAACAATAACAACAATTAAAAAAAGAAAGACACAATTTGTAGTTTTTGTCGAGAAAGTTTCAAAACTTTTAAATTATAAATTCTCCACATAAACATCAAGGATCCTCAGTAGATTAGGTATAAAGAATTTAATACTTCAATTAGAATCAAACAGTACAAAGAATTTAAAACTTTAATGAGACTGTTATTAAATATTTCTTATTCAAATAATTTGATAAGGCCAATGTATGGAGGTGCGTAATTCGAAAAAAAACAAAGCGTTAATTTGAAAGCCCCCCTCCCCCTCCGAAGTGAAGTGTGGCCTCCCGAAGTAAATTGCGGCCCCTCGAAGTAAAGTGCGGCCTCCCGACGTAAAGTGCGTCCTCCCGAAGTAAAGTGCGGCCCCCCTCCCATAGTAAAATTGCGCCATACTGCTTTGCCGATATATTACACAAAAACTCAAGATAAAAACAACAAATAACCACGCAAATCATCAAAGAGTGCTAAATTGTACGAAAAAGTTGAGAAAAAAACAACAAAAATCGCTAATAAACTCATAAAGTTTCAATTTATCTAATGTTTATGCGCAGAATAACATCACTCATTAATAATATATATTTCAAATAACTTATAAGCAAAAAAATGTAATTAAAAAAATTACAAATTTTTTAAAGGATATTAAATTTTTATTATTAGATTACGAAAAGGCAATAAATACGGTAGGTTCTTTCGAGCGCTATTTTAATTTGGAAAGGTAGAGAGGATATGAAATCCTTTCTTCTCCTACTTTGACATACTGTTTCACTTTCTCTCTCCATGTCATCGCATAGTTCCCGGATCAATCCATTCATTCTGCCGCGCGAGAGGTCTGAGAGCGATAATCGCATCTCAATTTTTTTCAGTTATAATAACACTGATACGATGATCCCATTCATTGAAAGATATAGGGATGTAGAAAATGAATCATGCGATCTCTTATCTAACCATTGAGTAGATTAAAGGCGCGGCAGGTATTAGACACTCACAGAGCAGGAAACTTTACCGTTTGGATTCAGGTGAGGAGAAAATGCCGTGGTGAATCGTCGGGAGTGAATTGTAGTAATAGTGATTTTTCTTGAAAAAGTCGAAAAATGCTCGAAAAAAAGCTTGCTCGAAAAAAACTCGAAATCTTTTTTCGACATTTTTCGGAAAATGTAGAAAAAACCGGAAAACATTTTTAAAAAGTTATAATTTTTTTGAAATTTCTCGGAAAACTTCGAAAAAGTCGGAAAGCCCTAAAAAATCGAAAAAATATTTTTCAACATGTCTCGTAAAATGTCGAAAAAACTGTAAAAACCTAATAAAAAAATATAAGTCGAGAAATGTGCAATCCTGGTCAGGAATGAATTTTTATGATACCGTCATAATGACTTCCTGTCGACGAGTCGCGGATCAGACGAAGAAAAGTCGCAAACGAAGAAAAAATTTGGTGGACGTCTCAATAATTTTTTTATTACAAATAAAAAGACATGAACCGAAACGAGAAAAAAAAACTATCTGCAAAGACAATAAATTAAAAAAAGTTTTTTTTGTTGACCAAATTTGGTGAACGTCTTCACAAAAAAATCTTTATTTGGTGGACGTTTCCACAAATTTTTTTATTTGGTTAAGGTCTCCACAAAAAAATTTATTTGGTGGACGTCTCCACAATATTTGGTGGACGTGAGCATTTTATTTGGTGGAAGTCAGCATTTTATTTGGTGGACGTCAGCATTTTATTTGGTGGACGTCAGCATTTTATTTGGTGGACGTCAGCATTTTATTTGGTGGACGTCAGCATTTTTTTTGGTTTACGTTTCTATTTATTTGGTGGACGTCTCGATTTATTTGGTGGACGTCTAATTCACGTCCTAAAACAACGCGATAACACATCACGTAAATTGCCTGTGCCTGCTCGTACTCCCTTGCATATATAGACTGCTATAGAACCGCGCGATAACACATACTGCATTACGTATATTTAGTGATATATAACCACGCGATAACACATCACGCAATACGTCCTCCGATGAGACAACACATAGAGAGAAGAGTGCGCAGACAACTAGACTACGAGGAGGAAATTTATGTGAAGTGTTATCGTGTGGTTCTATAGCACCCTATATATGCAAGGGAGTATCGCATGAACCATTGAACCTCTGGTGAGCCATTGAACTCATCTGACCCATTGAACCTCTGGTAGGGGGGTGGTGGTTAAACACAAACAGTGCCACATATTTTAAAATTATTACAACATTAAATTTGCTTAGACTTAGATAAAAGTTTACGCTAAGAAAACCGTTTCGGCTTATGTGGTAGTTTTGAATTTTTCAAATTCATAATTTCAAATTTTTTCAAAAATTATAAATAAAAAATATAAAAATTTCGTATGAGTGATTTGTCGTGGAGTGAATTGTCGTGAGCGTCGCATTTCGGAAGTGAATTGACGGGAGTCAATAGTTTGGGAGTGAATTGTTCTGGAACCCATTCATTAATTCTTCATAACTGTTTTGAGAGTGATATAACTATAGAGTCCTATGAATATTCGAGTATCAGGATTGTGTCACAGTAGTGTTTGTCTCGCTGAAAACGGTACATTGAAATGTAGTTTTCACTGACTTTCTAATTTTTACTAAAACTTTCTAATTTTGTTTTATAAACGAAGTATAAGCGATGGTGCAGAAGAGTGGTCCAGAAACGCATTTCATGGCAGAGCGCTTGAATACCAGTCTTCATCCGTCAACAAGAAGGTTCCTCTTTATACTAAGCGTGAATTAATAGACGGATGTGTTCTGTCAGTTTTAACATCGGGGATGGAGGTTATTGCTTCCAATGGAATCGGGTTGAATGGCCTAGCCATTCCACAAAGACGCATGGAGAGGTAGATGATGAGAGTCCCGCGAAGTAGATGATGAAAGTCCCGCTCTTCGGCTATCTGCCTGACGACAGAGGAAAGACCGAACCCGATTTAAGTGTGTGGTAGAGGAATGTATGAAGATGACAAGACATTAATGCATGTCAGACTAGAAATGGGCCAAGCTTGCTACATAATGGTTCTTCATGAGACCGAAATGGGCCAAGCTTGCTACATAATGGTTCTTCATGAGACCGAAATGGGCCAAGCTTGCTACATAATGGTTCTTCATGAGACCGAAATGGGCCAAGCTTGCTACATAATGGTTCTTCATGAGACCGAAATGGGCCAAGCTTGCTACATAATGGTTCTTCATGAGACCGAAATGGGCCAAGCTTGCTACATAATGGTTCTTCATGAGACCGAAATGGGCCAAGCTTGCTACATAATGGTTCTTCATGAGACCGAAATGGGCCAAGCTTGCTACATAATGGTTCTTCATGAGACCGAAATGGGCCAAGCTTGCTACATAATGGTTCTTCATGAGACCGAAATGGGCCAAGCTTGCTACATAATGGTTCTTCATGAGACCGAAATGGGCCAAGCTTGCTACATAATGGTTCTTCATGAGACCGAAATGGGCCAAGCTTGCTACATAATGGTTCTTCATGAGACCGAAATGGGCCAAGCTTGCTACATAATGGTTCTTCATGAGACCGAAATGGGCCAAGCTTGCTACATAATGGTTCTTCATGAGACCGAAATGGGCCAAGCTTGCTACATAATGGTTCTTCATGAGACCGAAATGGGCCAAGCTTGCTACATAATGGTTCTTCATGAGACCGAAATGGGCCAAGCTTGCTACATAATGGTTCTTCATGAGACCGAAATGGGCCAAGCTTGCTACATAATGGTTCTTCATGAGACCGAAATGGGCCAAGCTTGCTACATAATGGTTCTTCATGAGACCGAAATGGGCCAAGCTTGCTACATAATGGTTCTTCATGAGACCGAAATGGGCCAAGCTTGCTACATAATGGTTCTTCATGAGACCGAAATGGGCCAAGCTTGCTACATAATGGTTCTTCATGAGACCGAAATGGGCCAAGCTTGCTACATAATGGTTCTTCATGAGACCGAAATGGGCCAAGCTTGCTACATAATGGTTCTTCATGAGACCGAAATGGGCCAAGCTTGCTACATAATGGTTCTTCATGAGACCGAAATGGGCCAAGCTTGCTACATAATGGTTCTTCATGAGACCGAAATGGGCCAAGCTTGCTACATAATGGTTCTTCATGAGACCGAAATGGGCCAAGCTTGCTACATAATGGTTCTTCATGAGACCGAAATGGGCCAAGCTTGCTACATAATGGTTCTTCATGAGACCGAAATGGGCCAAGCTTGCTACATAATGGTTCTTCATGAGACCGAAATGGGCCAAGCTTGCTACATAATGGTTCTTCATGAGACCGAAATGGGCCAAGCTTGCTACATAATGGTTCTTCATGAGACCGAAATGGGCCAAGCTTGCTACATAATGGTTCATCATGAGACCGAAATGGACCAAGCTTGCTACATAATGGTTCTTCATGAGACCGAAATGGGCCAAGC
>CAXKTG010000275.1:0-39846 GCA_964056735.1 Allodiplogaster pararmata
ATAAAATTGTAAAAAATCATAATTGTTGTTCAATGTTCTCTACATACGCAAAAAAAAAAACAGTCACTGAGCTCACTTTTCGAAAAAAGTTCGTTTTCAGCTACAGCGCAGGGTATTTTCTAACCCGCACTGCGGGTTAAATCTCTTCGCGATCTAAAAAAGGCTCGTGTTGCTAAATATATCATTTATTATACATATACAAACGACTTAACATTTTATACATGAATATTTGTCCGTTCAAAACATTTTGAACTCCAACTGACTGATGCTACTCGGATCGTACCGAGTCATAACGCTTCATGTCCCAAAAAACATTGATCATATTGCGTTTTAATAGTTTTAATAACATGCATCTATTCTGAAGCTACATTAATTATAAGGTCAAGCCTTATAAGCTCCGTCATCATCCACTGTGATTGCTTCTAAACGCGAACTCCGTAGGCCATATGAGGCAGAACGCGGGCTATGAGCGTGCAATAGAAATTTATCGTCTCAGAATTGTTCAAAACTGATGAAAGGGGGTGGTAATCGATCTTGGGGATTACAATTACACTTCTTCCTACAGTAATTCCATTCCTTCCGTCATGAAGTACAACTTTGATTTAAACAAAGTCTCCCATAGAAATTGCATACACATGTAGGTAACGACTGTTTATCGGGTTTACAACGCGGACTGGCCGCCACAACACAAAACAAGTGAAATCCTCTCTCTTCTTTGATCTTTATATCGATAGAGACTCTCTCGTTATAAACAGCGCCCTCTCAGAATGTCGATTCATCATCATTATATTCTATTTTATAGTTATCACCTATGTTTGGTATTTTCTCGAATGCGTCGATGGAGTTGAATGCGTCGATTCTCGATGCGTCGATTTCACGTAGGAATATTTCCTGGAAAAAAATTTTTTTATCGCCTCGCTTGGTTAGAACATTTATAAAAGTTTTTTTCTCGATTTTATCCGTTGAGGGTGGGACTATGTTTGTATAGTGAGTATTTTCTCTTATCAGTATGCCTTAATCCACCCCCTGAATTGGTACGGTCTCTTCTCAGTAGGGTGTAATCGGGAATACTCAGTCTGGCATCTCCTTCCATTTTGGTTTCTTGTATCAGAGCTATGTGTATGCCCATTTCATGTATTAAACCCTCAAGTTCTGTCGATCTTCCCCTGAGGCCGTTCGCATTTCATTGAAGAATTTCACTGGTCCACTAACAAAAAAAGTGTACGAGCATTGCTCGTTTTGGCCCATTGAAGGGGTTTCCATTGGGATAGTTGATGGAGGATCCTTTGGGTCCGAGCGTTTCCTCGTCCACACACGCACCACTTGTAGGCAATCCTCATATATATCGCACTGTATACTCTCGAACAGACCGCCGTTTGGTCGACCCTTCTTGAAAGTTGCCGACTGTTGATGACAGACAACTGTAAGCTTCATAATTACTTCAAACACCGATTTGAAGAAAGCACCTAATTACAGGGTGGGCGTAAATATAGCGCGAAATGCTTTCACCCGAACTTTGATTGTATGCGAAGCAATCGAACTGAAATTTACAAGTTTTATTCATAATATTTACATCATCAAGTGGTATCAAATTCATTCGATTATGCCTTCCCGTTCTCGTACGACAGCGCGGGAGGGGGTAGTCTTTCAGGGGGGGGGGTTGTCACGGCACGAAGATAGCCCGTGAAAGATTGTCCAAGTCTTCAGGTTTGCTTTCAGAGATTTCAAGATGTGGTGAGGAGAAGCACAGACTTTGGCCTGCATGTCCCCTCAAACCGCATAATCTAGAGGATTCAGATCGGGCGACGAGGCCGACCATTCATCTTTTGAAATGAATGCTGAGGGTGACGCCGCACACCACTCTTGAACTAACTTGGCGTCTACGTTGAAGTTTGCATCTACCCAAGGCTTTAGAGCATCTTGTTACACGGTTTTGAGGTAGACATGGCGATCTACCTTACCGACATGGCGAAGCTCAATAAAAACAAGCGGGCTCTTGCCGCTGGCACAGATTGCTCCCCAAACGGTAACATGAGCTAGATGTTGAGTTCTGTTGACGATTCTGTCACCAACGTCTGCCAGAGTTGGTGATACAGCCAAAATGCGTGTATTTTGAGAGTTGAATGCAGCTTCAACAATGAAAAGCTTGTCATCACTGAAGATGTGCGTGCCCGTGCCAACAAGGAGCGCGCTTTTTTTGTTTCTTGCTTCTTTATTCCGCTCGGTGAGCACCGCTCGCTTCCGAAATCGATAAGGGGTCATCCCTTGAGCCTCGTAAAATCCTCTGTATCGACTTTCCTGAAATTCGGATATCACAAACCATTTTCTTCATGCTTCTTTTGGGACTTCAACGAATGCGTTCTCTGACCTTCTTGATGACTCTCGACGAAATAGCCGTCAAAGGCCGACCAGTCCGGCGACGGTTTTGAGTTCCTTCAACTTCTTCGAAACGTTCTATGACTCGATGTACGATTGAATGACGCATTTTCAGTATGTGAGTGATGTCCGTTGGTCGTTTACCTTGGGTGTGCGTTGAGAGGATTGCAGTGCGCATTGGACGTGTGGCGACCATTCTATTCCATGTTGATCAAACATAATGAAATTTTCAGGAACAAGAGACAGAACATTCATGAATAATAAAATTATTTATTATTTATTTTATTTATTCATACATCAATACTGATTTCAATTTCAATTTTATTACGTGAAAACATTACATGCAGCAACGCATAAATTAATCACGTGGTACGAGATTAAACAATTGAATTGTTTGAATTACATAAATAGGTGAAACAATGCAGATTACATCCAGGCAAACATATATCATTCATCAACACTATTAATTTCGGTGAATATACGAGCTGATCGTATAGAGAAGGCATTTCTTCTGCAAATAGTTCTCGGAGCAGGGTGGATTATTTTAAAAAATGCGCCTCTAGTGTTGGACGCTCTTATTTCAAAGTTGTGGTGCGTCCTGTCAGAGAGTACTTTTTTCCCAAATATCAGTTTCAAGAGTAGTTTGAGGTCGTTAGATTCTCTAACAGAGAGAAGAGATACTAGGCCTAGTTGATTGTTTCTCGTCTGACTACTTGGCATATTATTAAACGAACAACCAAAGCACCGGCGAAAAACGCGACGCGTAAAATAATTTTGAACCTTCTCTAGTACAGCTATGTCCTTAGCGAAATGTGGGGAGTAAACAGTTGTACAGTGTTCTACAATAGATTTAATGTATATCTTGTAAGCGTTAACAAGTACATCCGGTTTACGACTCTTGAGAACTTTAAGAATAAGATGACATTTACGCTTTGCTTTCTGAGCTATTGTTGAGCAATGAGCAGAAAAAGTCAACTTGTCTACAATAAATCCTAAATCACGAATCTCGTTGAGGTAGGGTAGGGAGTGACTATTTATAGAATATGTAAAATGAGGGGAACTCTGGGTACCAATTCTTAACACAGCACATTTTGGTAGAGATAAAGGCAATTGCCAAGCGTCGCACCACTCCACTATGGTATCAATCGAGTGTTGCAGTGTTGTATGAGAGTCTGTTTTAGAAAAAGACTTATAAACTTTCATGTCGTCTGCAAAAACTTTAATTTTACAATTAGAAGAAGTTATCATATTCACTATCTCAGATGTATGTATAAATGATGAATAATAATGGGCCTAAGACACTGCCTTGGGGAACACCACTGGTAACCATGAAACTATTAGAAAGTGATTGATTAACTCGAACTTGGTAGGTTCTATTACCTAAATAAGCTTCGATCCACGAAATAATTCTGGGAGGGAGTTGAATGGACTTCAGTTTATAAATAAGTTTAGAGTGAGAAACTTTATCGAAGGCTTTCTCAAAATCGAAATAAATGATATCTGTGAACTTTTTCTGGTCTACGGCTACAGAACAGTCTTCAAGGAACAGTAACATCAACTGTTCTATTGATCTCTTATGGCGAAACCCGAATTGATCATCTGGCAAAATCTGGTTTATCTCACAATGTTTCTCTATTTCTTTACTCAACACTTTCTCGAATATACGGGAAAATAGTGATGTTATACCGATGGGACGGTAATTGGAAGGACTACTGTAAGGAGGCTTCTTCTTAACTGGTGTGACTATGGAATGTTTCCATCTGTTCGGGATTTCAGATGAAAGGAAAGATTGGTTATAAATTATTTCAAGCGGAATAGACAGAGGGACAGCGATTTTCTTGATAAAAAGCATATTCAGATGATCTGGGGTAGTACAAGAAGACATTGGGTATTTCTCTATTAGTCTACAAATATCATGACGCGTAAACAAGGGTTCTTCTAGAGAGGATGCTCTCAAGACTGAATTATGAGAGAGTGGAGGAAGCTTATCATTGTCTATGGTGTATGACTTCTGGAAGAATTCTCCAAGAAGATTTGCTTTTTCTAAGTCTTTAGATACTGAGATGCCGAGCTCATTCACCAAAGTGTCGACACCGCTTTGTTTCTGGGATGTATTAGACCTTATATACTTGAAGAACAAGTTTTTGTTCTTACTATTAACAATGTTCTTTTCTACATTTAGGTTGAATTTATCTACAAACTTTTTGCATTTCTTACTGGCTTTAACATAAATGTCATAGTCCTCACTTAGTCCACTAGAAACATAGTTGTTCCAGAAGAGAAAACGCTTTTCTTGAGCTCTCTGTATATGCGTTGGAAGAGATGCATGGGTCGCTAGAGAGACCTTCTGGATAGGAGCGAATTGCTCGGAAAAGTCCTCTAGTATGGATAGTAACAATTCGTACATTGAATCTGTATCTTTGATGGGGTTGAATAAGCAATGCCAATCTAAATTACATAATGAAGGGAGTAATAAGGAATAGTTTATTTTACTGTATATGCGTCGATACGAGTAAAGAGGAATTTCGTGGAATAGGGAAAGTTCGAAACTGATTGATTCGTGGTCTGAATTACTGAATGAGGGAGTGACACATGGGTTCTTCAATAAATCTTTGCTATTGGAGAGGAGGAGGTCTAGAATGTGTGATCCTCTCGTAGGGCATCTAATATATTGATTCATCTGAGTGGCTGAGCAAAATTCAAGAAATGATTTGGAAGCGGGATTCGATGAGGCTAGAGGGGATTTATTCCAGTCTATGTCGGGTAAGTTAAAATCTCCCATTATAATACATGGGTGGTTGCAGGTGACTAGATCAATCAAGAGGTTTAATAACCTCTCGCTCTTCGGTGTGTTTATATGAGGGACTCGATATAGACTAATGAAACGTATCACGTGAGATTCTATTTCAATATCAATAGCTAGGATTTCATGAGAATTCTTGATTGATTGAGAATAGATAATTTTGAATGATAATAAGGAGTGTATGAGAAATAGCACTCCCCCGCCATTAGTTATTTCGCTCCTATCACATCGAACAATGTTATATTGAGAGATGAAGGAGGAGAGAACAAAAGAGTCCGGGTATCTATCCGATAGCCATGTCTCACAAAAAGAAATTATAGAGTATCTCTTTGAGAGCAAAAGTTGTAGATCATTAATCTTATTCACTAGAGATCTAACATTTGCGAAATAACAATTCACGTGACTTGTGGAAGACCGGCGATTTTGGTCTAGTTTAAAGAACGATTAGGACGAGGTGACATGAATCTTCGAGGAGGTTCAATACGCTCGGCCATCAGTGGGCGAGGTTTGCTATAACTCGGAGGGGGACCGAAAAGAGGAATATGAGGTTTTGGCTTACTCCTATCAGTCAGCCAAGCACGGACTGCCCGGTCATAAGTTCTCTCAGCTCTAGTCTGTGAATGTCTCAAATACAAATCGGAGGAAAAACGGGAAAGTACATCGCGACATAGAAGAGTTTCTTGTTGATGTCCTATTGTTGGGAGTACTATTTTGAGTGGGCGGGAGGAGCATTTGGTGATTTTGGACGATGAGAAGGCATGCGATAGACTTTAACAGGACATGCTTCAATTTGCATCGCGTCTAGAATACAACGAACTCTTTCCCAGTCGTCATCGACACGTTGCGAAGCGTTGGGGGAACGGGACTCAGGAAGGCGGAAAAGTACTACACTGCGATGTCTCTCCATCCGATCAGCTATTTCGGATGGAGACTCGTAATACTTGAATGATGGAGAAGTAAGCGGTGGTGGCTGCGGCGTAGGGGTAAAATTGATGATCGGGGGAGGTACAGAAGTAGATGAGAGAGGCTTAGTAGAAGTGGTAATAATCGAAGAGGGAGAAGTATTGCCATGAACACACTGGGGGCTAGCATTCACTTTCAACAATTGTTCGGCGAGTTCCTCTACTTTCATAGTAAGATTCTTAATGAGTTGACCTTGGGCGTCAACAAGGGAGGCCAACTTGGTGTTCTTCTGCTCCAGTAGAAGGTTCTTCTCATCACTTTTCTTCAAATAGTTATAGAGCTCAGTTAGAGGGTCCGCTTCCTCGGTCACTCGTCTTCCTCTCGTTGTTGTGATGTTTCTCATCCTGTTAAAAAGAGAAACGAGCGGGGAGGAAATTTGAGGAGAAATTGAAGACTCCATTTATACGATGATGGATAAGAAGTGATAAAGCGAACTCACTCACCGATTATGGTGCCATATAATTGAAAGCGAGCCTTGGCACCAGGCTTTGAGCGTGGCAGGGTAATCGATATTAGTCCAATAGGAAGAGCAATTTGCCAGAGCGATATGAAAAGTCACCGCTCGTTAAGAACACGAAAGGCAAGAATGATGTGACAAAACATAAGATAACTCATACAATAGTGAGCGTTGTTCTTGACAATAACAATTACATGAAAAAAGAATTGTGTAATTTTGAGAAATGTTTAAATTGCGTTCATAGGTAAAATATGTCTATATTTTTCAATAGGTCGGTCGCCCGAAGGGCGAAAAAATTTTTTTTTTTAATTTCTCATGAACAAAACCTGATTAATTGTAGATGTGATGGCAGGGAGGATCGGCAAATTCAGCCTGCAGAGAAGAGACCTTCTATTCGACGATCCTGCAACAATTTTTTGATAATTTCGAGTATCCTATTGTTATTGAACAAAAATAAATTCGCGTTCCTAATTGCATTTCATGTGTATGAAGATAAATTAATAAATTTATACTCTGTTTGTATCAGTTTGAAAAAGAACACAGCAAGAAGTCACGAAGAAGACAATGACCTGGAAAATAATTCACAAAAAAGAGAATGATGTCGACAAGAACTTACTAAAAAAAGGATGTTAACGGAAGCTGGAGCAGAAGAGATCACAAGGACCATCACCGAGAGTAAAAACACATTGAAGAGTAAAATTGAATATATGAAAGAAAATGAGAGACGTACAAATACAAAGAAAGGATAACGTATAAATAAAAGTAGAATGTGTATGTATAACGTCTCTGTAACATACTTTGAAGTTTTTTGACAGGTGCTTTGTAAAATACACTACGTAAAACACACTCCGTAAAACACAAACTTGAACAAGTACAGAAGCAGTAGTACAGCAATAAGAGAAAAGACGAAAAGAAGTTTTCGTTCATGTATCTATCGACCTAGAAAAATCTGGAAAAATTCATTCTATCCGAAAAAATAAAAAAAATTCTAAAAAAACCTCGATAAAATGCTTTTTGACAAACCTTGCAAAAATGACAAAAAAACTGTCAAAATCCAGGAAAAGGCAGGTGCTATAACTCGATCAGTATTTGGTTTTTGTGCTTCAGGGAACGTTTTTTTGATTATTTGAGATTTTCTGAAACTATAAATGTCAAAAAATTACCTTTCTAGCTTGAAATTGATGACCAGGAACCCTAAGAAAAAACCATATCACGATTTTTCAAAACATTATACGAGCTTCAGGAATTTTTTTTGGGAAATCGCGTTTGTTTCAGTCTCTTCAGTTTTTTTCGCTCTACAAACGTAGGGTCGATAGCCATAGGGTTCCGATTGTGTGAAAGAAGATTTTTGTTTTTTGATTCCAGTGTAGGAATAATTCCACTACTAAACAGTAGAACTTTTTATAAAAAGCATAAAAAATTCATCACATTGTAAGCTTAATAAAAAACTTAAATGTCTTTAATTTTTGTTTTTTTTAAGTTTATAAAATTCTTCAAAGAATTCTCTACAAACGTAGGGTCGATAGCCATTGGGTTCCTCCACTCTCAAGAAAGTAACAGTCGATATTAATTCGCGAGTAAGCATCTTACTCTTTTCTCCATCTTTTTTAAAACTTGATGTAGTTGTACAAATGACTTCGATTAACGTTGATTTTATTATCATTATAAAGAGAAAAAAATTCTCTACAAACGTAGGGTCGATAGCCATAGGGTTCCTTCACTCTCAAGAAAGTAACAGTCGATATTAATTCGCGAGTAAGCATCTTACTCTTTTCTCCATCTTTTTTTTTAAAAACTTGATGTAGTTGTACAAATGATTTCGATTGACGTTGATTTTATTATCATTATAAAGAGAATGTTTTGAGTGAATTTCTTAAAAGGGTTTTAGCTTACGCAATTCGTGCTTTTGCAGTTTTTTCAGGTTTTTGTGTGCTTGCGAACAATTCACCTTCACTCTCAAAAAATGCCTGAGTCTGTTACACAATAGGTTTTCCTTTTATAAACAAATTGTATACTGGGTACGAGCATAATTTACCCGACATGGATTAGAAGATTGAATATGTTAATTTGACGTCAGCCTGAAGCTAGAAAAGAACCTGAAAAGGTTACTGTAAGCAATTTGCGCTCGTTTCCTGCTAATCGTTCATGTAAACTTGTGAAAATCGTCTCACTTCCATCAAAACTGTTACTGAGTAGTAGCAAGAGTGGCGATGCTGTAATATAGTGGACCCGTCGAATTCGCATTTTTTTGCAATAAACTTTTTCTAGGGTTACTTTACGAGCTAAAAACGATTCTGAGAAGTGCGAAGCTGGATCTGTTTGAGTCTGTAAAAAATCATTTGAAAAATCATCTGTATTCACTGTTTTTTCGCTTAGGCTTAGGCAAAGGTTACGCTAACAAGGCCGTATGGCTTAGGCTAACGAGACCGCATAAGAAAATTTCTCATATTATAAATTTTTCGTCAATTCAATGACTAAATTTGTCGAAAAATAGGTACTTTTTTACTTCGTCTGGTAGGCGCGTCGCGGCCCCCTTCGCGGCCCCTCAATTTTTTCTTTCTTTTTGCTCTTTCTTTTCCTTTTTTAAAAAATTTATCTTTATAATTTTTGGGGAAAGGAAAGGGGGGAGGGGGAGGGGGGTTTACCTAAGCAGGGAAGGGAAGGGGGGAGGAAGAGGGCCATACCTAAGCAAGGGGGTAGGGGCCCTAGGGAGGGGGGAGGAGGGAGGGGGAAGGGGGCCCTAAAGGGAATAGAAGTGTAAATTCCTCTTTCATATGTGTCGAATACAGTGTTTGACAGTGTTGATATTGCAGAAATTCTTTATTAAATTTTTCAAGTTTTCTCCGAGTGGTTCCTGACGACTGCGACAGCACGTCGGGCAGCGACCGCGACACGTCCCCGAAATCTGCAAAACCAATAGGTTATCTTACCTTACGAAACTGGTACAGAACTGCTAAATTTATAAAAAAAAGTACCCAAAAAAAGGTCAAAAAAAAGGTCACCAAAAAAAAAAAAAAAAGTCACCAAAAAAAAAAAAAAAAAGGTCACCAAAAAAAAAAAAAAAAAGGTCACCAAAAAAAAAAAAAAAAAAGGTCACCAAAAAAAAAAAAAAAAAGGTCGCCGGGGTCGGTAGGTCGGTCGCCCGGAAAAAATTTTTTGCAAGTTGGCAGTTTACCTATGATTGCGTTCCATTTTCGCGCTATAACTACGCCCCACCCTGTATATATTGAGTTGAATAATTTTGGTGCAATTCTTGACTCTTGGACTATTTTACCTAAACCTAAGCAAAAGAATCAGTAAAAAGTGAACTGGCCCCCCAAGTAAAGTGCGTAAGTTACAATGTGCCAGATTGTGGGCACTTTTTGCGTTTAGGCAGCCCCCTTACCAAAGGTTCAATTGGGTCAGATGAGAGTGGCGTTTTTGATACGGTCTCGTTAGCCCAAACCGTACGGGCTCGTTAGCGTAAACTTTTTCCTAAGCCTAAGCGTTTTTTTAATTTTTTGTGAATTTTTTAATTTTTTGTGAAATTTTTTTTGTGAACATTTTTTTATGTGAAAATATTTTTTTAATGTGAAAATAATTTTTGTAAATGTAAATAAGTCAGATAGTGTTAAAAAAATTATTCTATCGAGTCAGAATGCTCATCAGTTGTGTTTTGTGGCGTTGTAGACACAAAGATTTACTCAGAATTCCGTGACTGGCTATATTGGCCAGTTTCAAAACGGAGGTGTAGTCTATACACAACTTGGCACTTTTTGCCTTTAGGGCCCCCCTACCAAAGGTTCAATTGGGTCAGATTAGAGTGGCCTTTTTTGATACAGTCTCGTTAGCCTAAACCGTACGGCCTCGTTAGCGTAAACTTTTTCCTAAGCCTAAGCGTTTTTTAATGAAGAGTTTATGCTTATGCTGCTGCTGCCATTTTTTAACGTGAAATTTTTTTTACAAAAAGTGCCAAATTGTGATCCCGTGAAAATTGGAAATTTCATTTATCTTAAGTCAATAATTGTTTTCTGACAAGTAGAGTGTTTCAGAACTTTTTCACTCATGACTCGATTTTCAAGTTCTTCATTCAAAATCTGGAATTTGGTAAGTTTGTTAAAGATTCACTGTGGAAGGGGGAATTGCAAAATGTATGGGCGATAAAAATACGTTTCAATTTCCGGCACTTTTGCACTTTAGGGTCCCATGGGGTCATACTTCTTACTTACATACTTCTTACTTACATACATATATACTTTCTTACTTACGAGGTTCCATGGGTCATACTTCTTACTTACATACAATTACAAAAAGTTATTTTTACATTAAAGAAATTATTTTTACATAGAAAACGCTCAGGCTTAGGAAAAGGTTTACGCTAACGAGGCCGTACGGCTAAGTCACCGAGGCCGTACGGTTAGCCACCGAGGCCGTACGGCTAAGCCAACGAGTCCGTATCAAGAAAATGACCTAAAAACTGACCCATGGAATCCCTGTGAGAGGGGGGGGGGCCTAAAGTGCAAAAGTTCCCACTTTCACATCCCCGATATTCTTTTGGTATGGAGTGAATGATTCTTTGAAGGTTGCACAACTTGAAGGTTGGAGTTAAATTCCACCGGGTTTTTTTTTTTGAAATGTTGAGAGAAAAATGTGCTGAAAACTGACGAGAAACTGTAGAAGAAATTTATGGCACTCCTCGCTACCTGTAGATCCCTTTGAAACAGCTCAGCATTAACTGTAGTAGTGATAGTAGTAGTAGTACGACAGCATTGTAGGTGCTCACACGCCTGCAGAAAATTGGAAGAAATTTTTGTCAAAAATTTATAATAAAACCAAAATTATCCAACTCTTAAGAAAAAATATTGAAAACTTGATCGTGTTTTAGTGTATCGCATAGATCGACCCTAATGGAGCGTTAGAATTCAACTTTTCACTTTGCAAAGTAATCTCTGCAAAGTGATCCCGTTGAACGCTCCATCACTTTAAAACCACGACGTAAACAACGAGCGGTGCGAGAGAGTGGTAAAATATAGAATAAAGTTGGAGAAGTAGAAATTTTTTCCACTTTGCATAGATTACTTTGCAAGGCGAAAAGTTGAATTCTAACGCTCATAAATCGCACTTTACTCATTTTCTAACTCCCTTCTCGGCTAATATTGAGTTGAGTGGAAAGAAGTTTCCGATTTGCACTATAAACTTCGATTTAAAAAAATTAGAAACTCAGGAAAACTCTTTCTCACTTTCGAAAAGCTCGATCTCGTTTCTCTAGCAATTGAGGGTATGGAATACAAAAAACCTTTCTTACTTAAATAGTGTTACTCAATGAGAAAAGCATTTAAACGAATTCTTTTCACTTGCAGTATTTCATCCCCACTTTTACCAAAATTTAAACTGGAGCAAGCTAGAACTTCAATTCATGTCATGACGATTGATGTCTATTATTTTTTCACCTGTTTTTTTCCAGCTTCCACAATAATGCGATAATTCTAGTTTGTATGAAATATGTATTTATAAGTACGCATGATGCGGAGTAACCAGCTAATTTTTAAAGAAATGGTCTACACAATGGAAAGAAAAGAAGAATTTTCTTCTGCGCATCGACTTCACTCTTCTCAGCTGAGTCAAGAGGACAATTTTGCTGTCAGAGTGTCACTTTTAATACATACATTAGATTTCCGGGTTCGGCACAATGGTAATTGGTGCTATTTCTTGAACAAAGGTTTACAGGCTCGATCAGCACCCATGAAAAAACTCTTGAACCAAGCGAGAGTGCTCTGATTAATAATTAATCAGAATTAATCATTAATTCCGATTCACATGTTTGAAAAAAACTTTCGAGTTGGAGCAATTCACGACTTCCTGATTATATGTTATCTATTGGCAATATATAAGAGCAAGATTTAATGTTGAAGGAAAAATGATGAAATACACAAAAATAGAGGAAAAAACCATTGGCGCTTTGTAACATTTAAAGTAGCTTGCTGTAGGTGTACGGTAGGTTGTGAAGTAAGCTTGCTGAAGGTGTACGGTAAGTGCAACAACTTCAACGGCCATGGGCACAATTACGTATGGAGAGCTGTTCTAAAAGGAGAAATCGATGATAGAACAGGTTTTTCAATGCTCAAAAAAGTTTTAATTATAATTTACATTTATAAAAAACATTATTTTCATAGAATTAACCACTTGAATTCATAATTTAATACATATATGCTTTTTACTCTCTTCAGCTAAGCTATTCTGGAAACTGAAAACTAAGTCTCTGTTTAGTTAACAATTGTTTTGGTAAGAATTAGCTGTTGAGGCGATAGTCTTCAAAATCCCTGAAACCCAGCTATTCCGATAAATTATAATGCCTGGTGGCATGTTCAAAGGTATGCTCTATGATCTGGCCGCTTTAAAGAAAGAAATGGGAGAGGTTCTGGCGTTGGTGGATCATAAACATCTCGACAAAGATGTTCCTTACTTTCTTCAGGTGATAAGATTTTCTATAAAAGTGTATTAGATACCATGTTTTGATGCATTTTCTAAGCAAAAAATCGATTTTTCTCAGTTGAAAACTTAGAATCTGTGGTGTTACATTGAGTTAAATATTCTAAGCATGAGCTTCTAAATGGACTCGTTTTAGAAAGTTTCAACAAGCGAGAACCTCGTCCGCTTCCTGCATGACGAGCTGAAGTGTCGCATGTCGCATCCTCATCTGCTCTATAAGAGCATCCTACACGAGACCAACAAAAACACATTCACTTATCAAAAAATTCAATAACGTGGATTTTTAAAACGTTTTTTGAGTGTTGAATTTTTCGTCTTCTGCATCGATTGTATACTTATGTCATATACTGGAAGTCGTTGACCTGTCAAAAAAATTTTAAAGACAGTCTTTGATCAGATTCTGTTTGCTTGTCAAACACTAACTAGTCTGGGTCCACTTTATTCGTTCAAAAATAAACATTCAAATGAAACAAGACACGCTTAGTCGTAGCCTTGAGACCGTCACATCCAAACCTTATTCTAAGTTCACTCCCGTGCCTATACGTACTTGCTAAACTGTATCAGAAACACAAATTGTAGTATAATTGGGTGAAAATGAATATCTTATCGAGCTTCGAATTTATAAAATTAATCATGAAGCTTATGATAATATTACAACAAAACAAGACCCAAAAGTACATCATTTATTCAAGATGCCTAAAATTTAATTTTCAGGTAACGGTAAACATAAGAAAGAACTATAGGTTTAAGAGAGTTGAACATGATCGAATTCGAACCCGAATCAGGCATTAAGAAAGTTAAAACTCATTATATAAACAAAAAAAGCAAGCGAGAAAATTAATGTTTTCCTCAACAGGTAAATGTATCAATAAACGACTCAGCATCTCAGAGAACAGTTCAAGTCCGGGAAAATCTTCTGAACGCCTGTATTTCCATAACCAGCTCTATCCTTTGCCCTCTTCCAAGGCTTCAATGTCTTCCCATAGCCAGCTCTTTCCTATTCCCTCTTCCTGGGTTCACTATCATCGTCTTCCATAACGATCACTGCAAAAAAATTTTTTATAGATGAAGTCTTAGGATGGATCATTAAACAAGAAAAAAAATGAGAATAGCAAAAACCGGTACTAGTAGGCTACGTTGAACATTCTCTTAAAAACCGGTACTAGTAGGCTACGTTGAACATTCCAAGGCCTCTCTTATCAAACTTGCGACATTTCAGGCTCAATGAAACTAATTACCCGCATCAGGAACTTGCGACAGACATTTAAAACAACATTGGGTACACATTCTACTCTCATTTTTATGAGTGACCTGCTGGACAACTTAATTGAAATTGAAGTTTTCTATTGCCCTACAAAGTCCATTTCTTTGAATCTAATCCTGACTTCTACCTTGTTCGCATTCTCATCCACTTGAATCTTCTCTTGATGGCGGATGTTTCTCTCATCGTCTTCATCCGATTCCTCTTCCTCATCATCGAGAAAATATCGTTGAAATGGCGCATATGGGACACCCGAGAAGATGTCCGCGATGCGTCCTGCCTCCCGCAGACCAGACAACACTGCGCCTGAAACAGTTTTCGGCATGAATGTACAAGTTTTTTGTCTAGACATATTTTAATTTTCATTTTTATTCGCCTGACTCATCTTGGCCTTTATTACTTCACACTCATCATATGATGAACCCTGGTTACTCCATTATTTCTCAATCATATCTTATTCTTTTGAGCTGTTTTTGTTTATTCAGCTATTTTAAGCTATTCGAACCAAAAATACCCTTTCTTTTCATTGAGCATGGTCTCCTAAATTGCATAAGTTTTGGAATGTGAGACAGTTTTATAGAAGTTTCAAACACACAGCGTAACAATGCATGGTCATCTCGTAAGTGTGAGGGTGTGGACTGACCGTGTACGGTGGCTGGATAGTTTTTGCTGGTGTGTTCACCGGCGAAGAAAACGCGACTATCGCCGACTCGCTGTCCCTTGTCATTCAACGACTGCACTGGCGCGGCCAACTGGTTGTAGTCTTCGGCTACAAAAACAACAATTTCTGCTAGGATTCGTTGAAACATTTCAGAGGTCAACTTGAATCCTTCTAACGGTTCCCCGCCCGTGTCATCAGTATTTGCTCGCTTTATCATCACCTTCTTCCCCTATGACATAACCCTCAATCGACTTAAACTTATCAGATTTTCTACAGAATGCCTCGCCGCATTTAATGGATGTAAGAATTAAGAACAAAAATCTGAAAAGGTCTTGATTGTTCTACTGGTTTGAACAAACTTTATTAAACTCTTAATCAAACTTCCGTTTTCCGCACTCTGTGCCTTTCACTCATCAACTTATTATTTTTAGCGTCTCGTAACGACTTTTCCTTTGAAACTAGCTAATTCGATGTATAACTTTTGAGGTGTTTTCATGTATAGGTCTGAACTCACAACTCACCTCTTGTACTCCATGATTTGTATCACAAGTAGCAAAAGGTTATGTTAGTTACAGCTTATATATTGTATTGACTCAATGAATAAATAATTTGCTAGTTTTCGGTTGTATCTTAACAATGTGCTGAGGATTGATTGAATGAATGAAAACATGAGTGAACTGACCCTCGGCGTCTTTACCCATGTGAGAGTAGCAACCGAAAGAGAAAGAGTCCCGATGCCACATGGTGACGACTGCCTCCAACGGGGACTCGGGGGCTGCTTCTCCGAAGATTCGTTGCAGAATTGCCATCGCCTTCTGCACCAGAACTTCCTTCTCCGTCTTAATCGGAGACTCATTACAGCTTCTCTCAAGTCAATCACTTATCTCCTATCACTTAACTCACTTTTTTCTTCCTCTCATTAACTTAATTTATACATTGTTTTCTCAAATAAAAGTTAAAAGCATAGCTTATTGTTAGGCTGCTTAGGTTGCTGAAAAAATTATGAAACTCATGATCTTATATCATGTACAGACCTGATAGTTGGCGGCTCCTCCTGCCAGGAAGGCTGTCACTACCGGAGCATGAGGAGAAGTCATGAACTTGTAGAACTCTCCGCGGGAGACGCTGCAATACTTATCGAGTTCGAACCCGTATTCTATTCAGGTAACCATTCAGCTAAAATTCAGGTAACAGATAAAGCGTTCAATTAGCAGGCCTTAATTCGGAAGGCCTGAATCATGCAACTTGTTTCCCTGGAGTAGACTCTGAATAATGCTGAGTGTGCTGAAGACTTTTTTGAGCTGTAATTGAGATGTTAACCAATGATCCGACCGGAAGGGCCAAGAAGAAGAACCAGAACCAAACCAACTTGTCAATACTGATGTTGCCGAAGAAATTGGTGTTTTTGTCCCAGAATGGCTCTTTGAAGACGAGAACGACCTGAAGTAGTTGACGTTTACGAAATATCTACACATTTTGAATTGAATTGAATTAGCTTTATCATCAAAGGATAGCTTGTTATGGCTATCGCTGACATGGATGATGGGGAACTTGAGAGGGAATTTTGGAACTGTGGTTTTCTTGGACGCTTTCTCGAAATGTCAAGTCAAAAAGGAAGGTAGGCTTATGTATTGGGTCAGCGGGGAGTCTTCTAGGATCTTGACGAAGGCTTCGACTTCTTTGATCTCGGAATTATCATCGGCAATTGTGTTCCAGAGAGTAACGACGCGGTAGAAGAAAAATTGATTGTGTTTGTAGTTCTCTTCATTTAGTAGGCGCAGTGAGCTCGATCTGGCAGAGGTTCTGAGATTAGCACATGTCCTGAATGATACTTGACGCCTGCATACTTCACAATCTAAAGCACCAAAAATTAATCTGAACAAGAAATATAGATCATACCTTGCTCTTCTTACAATTAAGGATTCTAAATCGAAAAGTCTTAGTCTTTCCGGATAGTTCAATGTGGAGCCTCTACATCTTCTTAAGGCTTTTTAAAGGAAAATTCTCTGGGGATATTCTAATCTTCTGGCCAATTCGCTACAGGGATGAGGAGAGAAAATTATGGTGGCATATTCTAATAGGGGTCTTATATAAGTTAAATAAACAGATCTGAAGCCTTGTAAATCTAGATATTTACAGGGTGGTCCATAAATAGTGTTACAAATTGGAATTGTTATACCTTTTTTCAAAACAGAGAAAATCATCTCAAATTAACATATTTTATCAACAACATAAATGTCAACATTCACGCGAAAGTTCAGCTCAAACTATCGTCTTTTGCTCGAACTACAGCTCGAAGTCTCTTTGGGAACGCCTCTACCACTGTACGGAGGTATTCGACTCCGATGTTGTCCCATTCTGCCTGAAGGGCATTCTTCAGGGAATCAATATTTGAGTGGGAGCGAGAGTTGACCTTGGACTCCAAGTAGGCTCAAACGGAATAATCCAGCGGGTTCAGGTCGGCTGATGAGGCCGGCCATTTTGATGTTGTAATGAAGCCGGGAAAACTTTCCTTGCACCACGTTTGGACCTTTTTAGCTTTGTGGGCTGGTGCTGAGTCTTGTTGAAAGGTCCATGTCCTCTGATTGAAATGCGATTGAGACCATGGATGGAGCACGTCTTGCAGAACATGTTCAGGTAGTATTCCGTGTCGATCTTGACGCCTTTCTCGACAAAAACAAGCGGTGTTTTTCCTGTGGCGCAGACCATGACTTGAGTTGGATGTGCACTGCGTTGGACCGTTCTACCCTTGCTATCGGTTTGCTCTGCGTCCTTCGCAAGCACTCTGACGTTTTTTGAGTTGTGGACTTCTTCCACGGTGAACAGCTTTTCGTCAGAGGACACCATATTGAAATGTTCGCCTAGCTGCGTACGGCGAAGACGGTCGCGACATCTTTTGACTCTTCCCGACTTGTTGCGAGCCGACAGAAAAGCGGCCTTCCGTGTACGATACGACCTGAGTCCCAGCTCCTCCGTGACTATTCGTTTCAATGAAGTTCGGCTCATCGGGAGCTGCTGCGCCATCTGTCTGATGCTTCGTCGTGAATTTCGGTTGATCCGACTCCGAACGTTTTCGATGAGTGGTGTCGTGCGAACAGTGCGAGGACGACCTCGCCTTGGACGGTCCAAAGATGTGCCAAGCTCCTCGAATCTTTTGATCGCTCGATACACTGTCATGCGAGGCAGGCGAAGCGTTTCAGCAATGCGAGTAGGAGCGTGGCCAAGAGTGTGTAGGCGAATGATCGCAATGCGCAAGCGATTCGACGCTGTCATTACCCTAAACATCGATGGAATCAATTGCAACTCACTTGACACGTACTAAAAAAACGGGGGATCAGGAAAACGAGAAAAGTGACCGCTACGTGCGGTCACTTTCCCAGGAAATGTTTTCGAACATTTGTAACTTTATTTATGGACCACCCTGTAAATACTTTGAAAATTTGAGAAACCTTAGTTAAACTTTTTGCTCGGACCACTTCTATATGCCTATCGAATTTTAGAGAAGAGTCTATGTATATCCCTAGATCTTTAACTAAACTACGTGAACATATTTCGTCTTTGTCTATAAAATACTTGAGTTTTAGATTTTTGGAACCCAGGTTTAAGCAGAATATTTTGTTTTTTGCGAGAGGTAATTCCCATTTTAAAGACCAGTTGAATATATTGTTAATGCTTCTCTGTAAGGAGTTTGAATCAGGGCTGTAGATTTTCAAATCATCTGCATAGAGGGAAAATTTAACATTGGAGGTTATTTCATGTTCTATGTCGTTAATGAAAAATAAAAAAAGAAGTGGACCAAGTACGGTGCCTTGAGGGACGCCACTGATCACAGGTAATGGATTTGAAAACTCCTTGTCAACTCGAACTTTATAAGTTCTGTTAGTTAGAAAATTTGAGACCCATCTAACAATGTTGGCAGCTATTCCTAGTTTTTGAAGTTTTTGAACCAGTTTGAGATGTGAAACCTTATCGAAAGCTCGAGAAAAATCGAAGTAGACAACATCTATTTGTCTTTTGTTTTTAAATTCTACCTCCCAATCACTTATTGTTTTGAGTAACTGTAGTTCGCAGCTCCTTTTCGATAGAAAGCCATATTGACCCCGAGAAATAATGCTACTGTAGTTGATTCTAAGATGATTGGCAAGTATTCTTTCGAAAACACGACAAATCACAGATGTGACCGTTATTGGTCGATAATTTTCTGCTAATGATTTGTCCCCATTGCGTTTATAAACTGGTACAACTTCGCCCATTTTCCATTCGTGAGGAATTTGACCGGTCAAAAATGAATGCTGAAATAGTAGAGAGAATGGTAGAGCAAGAGATATTGCACAGTGTTTTAGAACGAATTGATTGATATTTTCAGTAAATTGTGTAAACTTAGGGGGCAATTTTTTAAGAACGTTATACAAGATATGAGGGGAGAAGTCGATATCTACATTTTCGTCGTATGTCGAACTCGAACTTTCAAATTCAGACTCCAACATAGATTCAATGTGACCAGAAAAATTCTTCGCAAAGATGTTGGCTTTTTTGGAAGACTTGTGAATAGTCGAGCCATCTTCTTTAATATCCGGAATAGCTTGGTGAGGTTTGAGAATAGTCTTAATGTATCTATGGATTCCCTCGGGCTTATCTATAGCTTGAGACTCACGTTTTCTTAAAAGTTCAGAATTAGCTTTTCGAACATTTTTCTTGATTGTTTTATATTGATAATCAAAGTCGATAATTGTAAACCTTTTACGCCAAATCTTTAAATTTTACTTTATTGTCCTTGAAACCTGGAAAATACTTAAAACCACAGACTCAGGAAAAAAATCGTTGACGTATCGTTTTATACAATTATTTAATCAACACTATTCGAATGAAATATCACCCAACAAGACGCTTTTCTGATTATAAAATTAGTTGTGCGAATCGAGGTTTTTCTAACAACTAGAGGTAACTCGACAAAGCAACTGGAAAACCTTGTTTATGTTCCCAAATCCGACTCTTCCTATCGCCGCGACTTTCTCCGCTGGCAGAACAGGGTCAAAAAGAGGCGCAACCTGATGTTTTTTCTTGATTCTTGATTCCTTTTTACATCCGGGAGTGTTTGAGTGATATTTTTCATGAAATTATTCGTATTTGCCGAAAAATTTACTATATGCTGGAATTTTTTTTTACTGTCTGCATGAACAATTAATTGAAAAAAACTTATTTTAGGGTGGGGTTCGAAGATTGAATCCCGGTTGGATATTGGCCGGTATCACTTTCAACATATATCTTCAATTACTAAAGGGAGAGTTTCATCCATATACTTTAAAAAAAAATTTTTATGCAAATAACTGGTAAAACCTGACCGGTAAATTCTGAACGCTCTTCTTGAGTACTCCCAGAGGGACGGTGACCAGGACGGCATCTCCATACACTTCTGACTTCTCTTCTGTCACTGCGTCTACCGCTGTCACTTTCACACCTGCATTAACGAAAAAATTACAATTTTCGGATTGTTCACGAGGTTTTCAGACTAAATAAAGAAAGAACTGGGGGCTTTTATCAAAAAGCTTTTTGCACATTTACACCAAACGGGGACACAGAGAGCAAGAGAGGCGGAGTAGACAAAGAACAGAGAGAGAAAAAATAGAAAGGGAGATAAAGTTCATTAGAGAGAAATAGAGAGAGGCGAGAGAGCGATAGTAATACATAATAACAAGAAGATAGAAAGAAGTTACGAGTATTAACAGTCCGTAACCAACCGTTCTCGCTGTACTCAATTCGTTTGACTGCTTTGTTGTAGAGAATCTCATTGTCATTGACCATTTCGTTGAACAAGCTGCCCATGCCTTCTTTCACTGCAAATGTACACCATGACTGAAACAAGATACCCTTGTACTTTTAATCGCTGGTTTAACGGCTGAATTGCGAAACTGAAGGATGTGCCTATCCGAAGCAACGACACATTTTACAAAGGCTCGCTTTTTGGTAAAGGAGTGGTACTTTCGGTTAAAACAGGGATGGATTGATAACCCTTAGTTGACTACCTTTTCTCGCGTAAAAGTTCAACCACAACTTGTCCTTTCTTTTTTCCGTGATAATACATTATTTCGCTAATTTTACAAATACGAAATAGTTTTTAAACTTTAAGTAATACTTCCTTGGTATTCCTCTGTCTTTATTTATCTCTCTGTTTCGCAGTCTTTCTCACCGACATTATGCGAGCCGGAAAACTCGTGCGCATTATCTTGATCCCAGTGCTTGAGTGAGAGATTCTTCAGCTGATTCCCGCTTGCATACTCCATGTTTGCAAAATAGTAGTCGAGGACCCGTCGATCCGTCACTTGCATGAAGCTTTGCCTTGAAAATCTGCTCTTGTGGCTCATTCTTTTTCTTACGATATTTTTTTTTAAATCTCTGACTGTTGTCTCAAGTTGGTCTACTTTCTCTTTGTTTTCTTCACATGGCTAATCTCTTCACATTCTCCCGTAACCATATTCAAACAAATTTTTTCGAAACTTGATTTTCTTCATGTCTTTTTCTCATTCTTTTTTTCGAAACGCTCATTCGTGGAGTTTTCGCTCAAACAACACTGATATATAAAACTTTAAAAATTAAATACTTCGGCTGATCCTTTTTCAAGCTGTCAAGTGCAGCCTCCGCGTTTAGTCTTCTCACGTTCAGCTCTTCATAAAACTGCAAAAAAATATTTTAAACCCTTCTCAAATAGAATGCTGTGTCGTAGTATTAGCTCACTCAAATAAATATATTTCGTCATACATCTGTTAACACGCATTTTTCTTCAAGGAAGAAGAAAATCTGAACTTTGCACCCCTTTCTACAGTTCTAGGATATCACAAAAATTACAATTCGCCTTATGAAAAAAATCGTAGTTTACTTTCTGACCGAAACAGCAGCATTTCCTCTAAAATAAACTACATGACTTCTCGATATAGCGATAACAGTTTTCTCACATTACAACTATGAGTTTATGAGATACTGATAAAAAGGAACTACAGTATGCGCTCACTGACTGACCCTGATTGCTGCAGCAAGATCCCTTTTGAGCATCTTTTCGTGAATCTTTCCGGAGGCAGAAGCCTCGGCCTTTCTGAGTTCCATAAGTTCCTCTGCTATCTCTTCTCCGCTCGCCTTCGCTATCAGCATCTACAACATTCTCTCAAATTGTTTTTACATTAACACACTCCGTTTTGATTCCGTGAAAAACTTTTTTGATACATAGAGGCTGCCTCATGATCAATCTTTACGAGACTTGTTCTCTGGTACACTTGAAGCCTTAATTCAACCTTCATTCTCCGAGAATATACTATTGAAGACAAAGGTGGCGAAGAGAATATAATATTGAAGACAAAGGTGGCAAAGTCAGAAAAAAATATGGTAGCTCTATTGGACGGCATGCATTTTAAAACTTCAGAAGACTCACTGCACATCAAAATTTTAGGGGAAACGATAGCTCAACTGGAAAGTCTTATCTTTGAGTAACAGGTCAACTCCAGTTCTCCAGGAATTCTTTTTACAAAGACGAAGGCCGCGAAGAACTATTAGTTACTTTGATATTCACTGATACCGCAATTGAGTCGTGTATAGATTTATAGCCACATATTATTCAGAATGTCCTCAAAGACTTACCTTTTAAGTTCACCAAATTTTCAGAATTCATAAATCAATTCCTTTTAAAGAAATGCGCTCTTGCTCTGGCTTTCCCATACATTTCATTTATTTTGATTTTGCGAGGGCTTTCGATAAGGTATGCCATTCAAAGTTAATTAAGAAGCTTCACAACACTGGATTACTTTATTCCTCAAAGTTAGATCATTAAAAGTTCGCGTAGAAGATCTCTACTCTGATTCTTTCCTAGTACTCAGCGGGGTACCCCAAGGGACAGTTCTCGGGCCCTTCTGCTTCATCAATGGCATTGAGAGCTGTATTCCCTCGACTGTGAAGTTTTCCTTGTTTGCCGATGACCGTAAAATTTATAGCGAGGACTGTGATTCTCTTCAACTATGTATAAACAATATCACATAATGGTCGCGTCAATTCAAACTTCCCTTAGCAGCCCAGAAAATAAGTTGTCTCCGTCTTGGGAAGTCTCAAAACGATATTTTCGTTTATAGCTCACTGATAAATGTCGTTGATTTAGTCAAAGACTTACGCATTTATGTGGACTCTAAGCTCAGCTTTAAATAGCACATAGAAATTATGCGTGCTCTATGTAGAATTTTTTTCTTCAAAGTTTTCAAAGTGTTTAGATGCCTGGACTTGAACGGTTCTAAAATCGTTTACACTACTTACATCAGACCCCTCCTTGAATATGGAACAATTATTTTTTCCCGAAAAGTCCGTAGTAATAATTCCGAAAGGTTGAAATACCCTCAAATACTTTTCACAAAAAGAGCTTATTCTCGTTGTGGAAGTATTAGGTTGAGCTACCCCCAACGTATTAGGTTGAGCTACCCCCAACGTATTAGGTTGAGCTACCCCCAACGTATTAGGTTGAGCTACCCCCAACGTATTAGGTTGAGCTACCCCCAACGTCTCGCTGAATTTAATTTGAACTAACTAATCATTCGACGAATCCGTTTTGATTTATTGGTAGTTTTTAGTTTACTTTCTGATAGAGCGGATTGTAAGACGTGCAAAAAAGAGCTAAAGCCAAGAACTGAAACCAATCTGCGCACTTCAGACAGAGCTTCCAAATTAAATGTGATGAACTTCAAACGATACAGTCATCCACATTCTTTCTTTTCTAGAGTATTTGCTTATAATTGCTGGAATAAAGTTACAAATGATTTCAAAGAGATTCAAGACACTCGGCAAAGCTCTAGAAGAGATCGACCTCTCGAATCCCATAGCCCTAATGAACTTTATGTTGTCAAAAGCAAGAGTGGATTGTTTTATTCCCCCTTCTCTCCCTTCCTATTTTATAATTCTATATAAGCAGTGGCCTTACAAGTTATCCTATCGAAATAAAGAATTTCAAAAAATTGGCCATTTTCATCAAACATTTCTGGATTCATTATAAATCACCCTACATATTAGTTGAGAAAGCTATTGAACACGCGTTTTATAAGATATGTAAATAATATACATATACAGTCTGAAAGTAGTTATGCACATTACTGTTATGCCATTGCCTGAGCAGTGACCTTAGCCTAAAAAGGTTTGAACAAGACAAATTGCTTTCGACTTTTCATCCGAAATTATGTAAATGGAAATCATTTCAGTGAAAATTTCAGAACACATGTGCATTTTAAAACCGTTTCAAACGAAACATATAAGAAAATAACCGGACAGACTGGCCTCTAAGACCATTGTCAACAGAAACTCGTAGGATTTAGTTGTCAAAAATTTCTTTTCGACCCAATCAGCTAACATCATCCTGAATTTTCTTGAGTTCTTCGGCAACTTCTTCAATCATTTCCCAGTGTGCAAGTCTCTTTCGCTGGCTTTTTAGTTCCAATAAACTGAAAAGCAAACTTTAAAAAAAGATCTTAAGAGGAAAGTTAAATTTTAAGATACATCTTGCACGCGTGCACACATACTATGATTGCACTTGCGTAGTCATATCTTCGTCAGAAATCCTCACATATTCTGTTTATTTATCGCTCAAGCATTCACAAACCATAGGATGTCGTCGAATGCGGTTTGAAGGGAAATATCTTCATCGTTGACGGCATATGATGTAATTTCGAGTAATTTACTGCAAAGAGCTGTTGTCCATTATCCTTTTGTACCATCCACGAATAAGCAAGGGTAGAGAAAGACACAAAGAATAACAACGAGAAAAAAGGGAGAGAGAGCAGGAGTAAGAGGGAGAAAGAAGGGGAGCAAGAGTAAAAAAGAGAGAGTGAGAGACAGAGAAAGAGAAAAATGAGAGAACTAGAGTGTCAGAGAGAGGGAGAGGGAGAGAGAGAGAGAGAGAGAGAGAGAGAGAGAGAGAGAGAGAGAGAGAGAGAGAGAGAGAAACAGAGAGTAAAGGGAACGAGAGAAAAAAGAGAGAATAACGATGTGTGAAGAAAGAATAATAGAAACAAAAGCGAGGCAAATAGAGTGAAAAGAAAGAGAGAGAGAGAAGGTGAAATAGGAAATACCATACTTCAAAATTTGAAATAAAATAAACTCTGATTTCATCGAGTAGAAAACCTACTTGAAAGTTCTCTTCACCATAGCTTCTTTCTTCTTATCAAAGGGTTTTCCGTTGTTGTCGTATATAGTGCATGAGGAATTCAGCTTTGTCAGATGGATAGACTTTTGACGCATCAACGTTATGAGAGGGTTACCATCTGTAACATTAAATTTAAGGTTTAGGTTTGTCAATGACAGAAGCTAGGCTAAAAATGCTCACAAATCTTCACTCAAACAGGGGTTGAAAAGGTTTTTATAATATTGAACATGTCCCCAATGGGATATGCCCCCAATGGGATATGATTGAAGCTTTATTTCTAATTGAAACTATTTAGGAGACAATTTATTTAAAAAAATTCTTTTCTTATGGCTCTTTGATTGAATATCCTCAATACATATAGTTGATTCCGTCTCCATATCTCTAGACTCTTGGTCCTTTTTGCTTCGACTGGTTTTTAAGTACTCAAGACTATACAAATACGAGTACTAAACAAAAATTAGTCAGTGAAACTCACCCATGTCCACAACATCAGTAGCGCCGATATCCACGGAGCCTTTGCCGCTCGAGCAGTCGTGAGAATGAATCCGACCGCCTTTACGACTCTTAAAACGAATCTATTTTGTATAGAACACGAATTCTTGAGAATTCTCTTCAGCGTAGCGCCCACGCCATTATATGAATTTCCCTTGCAACATGAACTTGAATAGCTTCATTTCCTTTAAGTTCTAAATTTTGAGCGTCCAACACATTTTGAGGTCACAAATTACTATTTGAACTTGAAAGGAATATCAATTGCGTTCCTTGCTCTCCGTATTCCTCGCTTTAATCCTGAGTTGAAAATTATTCTAACCTTTCCCAGAAACTGTTCGCTCCAATGAGCTCTCTTGATTGAACCCTTTCCCTCCAGCAAACTCTATTTTCTCCCGCAAACTAAACCCTTGACATGACATATTACCATGATTTCTCTCCCGCGAGCCCCTAATGTCAAGTATCTTCCTTGCTTTCTCACGAACCCTTCCCTCTAGTAGAACGACTTCGAAGCCGAATCTCTTCAGTTGCCGTGTCGCGGTCATTCCCGACGCGCCCGCTCCTATCACGATGATCTTCCGCTTCACATTAGGTTTTCCTGGATAACAAATTATATTCATTCGTATGAAAAACAAATTCGAATAGCCCATTAATACTCTTTTCTATTTTTATAATTTCACGTGTTTGAGAACATATCATTGTTTCGATGGCTCTAGAAAGTGTATAAACATCAGGGTGATGTCAACTCACGTGCCATCTCCAGGAAGATACCGTAGTTTATATAACCAAATCGCTCGAGAAATCCATGTATGCGATGTATCAGCGTCCAATCACCTGTAAACCAGCTCGAATAGTTTATAGAAACGGCTCATGCTGAAGTTGACTAAACGTGAAATAATGGTGCAAAGTCATGATCTAGTTGATCACTGTAGTTCAAAGTGAATCATACTTCTTACCGCTTCCTAAATTTTAATGATTATCTATTCGGTTACTGTAGTCCAAAAGATGGCTCTTTTGCACTACGGTAATCGATTCTTGGCTTTTCTTTAAGATGCAATTTTTCAGTATTACAGTTTTATTTTCTAAGTTTTCGAAGCAGTTCAAAACTTGAGTATTACATACATTTTCCCATAGGCTTCACGATTTTTCCAAATCTTCAAAAAGGTAAACTTACTATTGTATGGCTTAGGTATTTTATTGTATGCGGTCTCCTTTGTCAACTCGATGCTTGGATTCATCTCCCACATTCTCAGCTGCAAGGCGATTCCATGATTCACGTTCATCAAAACGAGCATTCACGAAAAGACATAGACGGAACCCGGCTGTTCTTGGATTGCACCAGTAAATAGACCCACTAACCATAAATTAGATCGAAGTTTTTCAGACCAAACCGTGCAAGAAGAATGAGACAGAATGCAAAAAAAATACTTTTTGAGTAAAACGACTAATTATGAGAGAAAGGCAGTCTGAAAACATACTCAGTGGATGTGTTTGATGAAAAAAGAAGCTGTGCACCCATCAGAGAGCGTAGGAATTATGTTGAATTGAAAATAGTTCTTATACGCAACAAAATTGGATAATTATGTCCAAACAATCAACAACTGCTCACCCTATTTCGATCTTCGACAAGATCGAAAGACCTTTAACGATAATTTTCGCGCACTGATAAGACGGTCATGTTTTTGCGTAAAAATCAGCTTCTAATGACTTCAAATGCTAAGTTACACAGTTTAAAGGCAGTGACGCCTGGTTAAGATGATAAATGATTGAATTATCGCTCAGAAAAAAGCTAGTCCACCGGGCGGGATCGAACCCAGACCAGCTCGACTCAAACCGGGAGCGCGTGTTATCATTACACCACGGGGACACATTGCTATTCCGTGCAATAGAGTTATATGAAAGGCTCATATGCCTTGTTCTTGAAAGGCTCATATGGTGTAATGGTAACACGCGCTCCCGGTTTGAGTCGAGCTGGTCTGGGTTCGATCCCGCCCGGTGGACTAGCTTTTTTTTCTGTGCGATAATTCAATCATTCTAATGACTTCTTGCATTTTTTTTCAAACGCACAAAAAACTTATGAATTGTAATAGAAAGGCGTTAAACAGCCTGGAAGAAGCTTATTGAGGCATACGGAACATATCCGACTCGTTAAACAGCCTGGAAGAAGCTTATTGAGGCATACGGAACATATCCGACTCGTTAAACAGCCTGGAAGAAGCTTATTGAGGCATACGGAACATATCCGACTCGTTAAACAGCCTGGAAGAAGCTTATTGAGGCATACGGAACATATCCGACTCGTTAAACAGCCTGGAAGAAGCTTATTGAGGCATACGGAACATATCCGACTCGTTAAACAGCCTGGAAGAAGCTTATTGAGGCATACGGAACATATCCGACTCGTTAAACAGCCTGGAAGAAGCTTATTGAGGCATACGGAACATATCCGACTCGTTAAACAGCCTGGAAGAAGCTTATTGAGGCATACGGAACATATCCGACTCGTTAAACAGCCTGGAAGAAGCTTATTGAGGCATACGGAACATATCCGACTCACTATCTCGTTTCGGATGAACAAATGCAGTATCATTGACGCTTTCGAGTTTGTTCCAATTACGTCGGAAAAGGCAGCCAATTCCTGAGTCGTAAGCTTCTCCAATGGCAGCCGAATGTTGCTTGCAGCCGCACGGAGCTCTGCAAATGGGTTCGAAGTTTCGGATTGTATTCAGAATATTCTCTACAGTTTACACTCACAACCACCAAAAACTAGGATTACTCACTAGGTTTAGTTTTCTTCATCCGAAATAGATAACCTTTTCTTGTTCCCACTTTTTAACTGTGTCCCTGTGGAACTGTGGATTCTTGATCTTCTCTCTTATCCTTTTTGTCTTTGTCATGGAAAGGAGGAGAGAGAGTGAGATAGAGGGAGAGAGAGACAGAGACAAAGAGATAGAGAGAAAGATGGAGATAGAGAGAGAAAAAAAGAGAGAGCGAGAAAGAAGGAGAGGCAGAGAGAGATAAGGAAAGAGAGGAAGAGAGGGAGAGAGAAAGGAAGAGAGAAAGGAGGAGAGAAAGAGAGAGAGAGGGAAAGAGAGAGTTTGAGAGAGAGAGTGAAAGAATGAGGAAGAAGGAGAGGCAGAGAGAGAGGAAGAGAGAGAGGGGAGAGTGTGTGTATGTGAGAGAGGGTTGAAGAAAGATAGGCAGGAAGAGAGAGAGGAGAGAGAGGGAAAGAGAGTGGGGTGTGAGAGACGGAGAGAGAGAGAGAGAGAGAGAGAGAGAGAGAGAGAGAGAGAGAGAGAGAGAGAGAGAGAGAGAGAGAGAGAGAGAGAGAGAGAGAGTCTCTCTGAGAGACAGCTCGGTTCTATCCCGAATCGTGTACTACATATGTATTTTTTTAACAAATTCATTCCTAAGACAATTAATTCGTAAAAGTGTGATGTTCCTACACATAGTATTTATAAAAATCTAATGAAGTTTCATTCTCCCAATCACCAAATTTGCCATTTCAGTTCGAATCTCGCCTGCTAAGCGACATATTTTACATATAACCGGCAGTAAAATAACGGTTTCGAAAGAGCGCAACATAATTTTCAATGTGTTTGTTATTGCAATTATGTTACAGTTATTTTGTAAACTTTTCTTTTGTGTTGACCGACTAGCAAAAAAGGTAGACTTGTAATGTTTTCTCGATATTATGTTTGCCAGACTCACCAATATCTTCCTCATCCCCGGCCTTTGAGTTCTTTTCTCTTTCTTCCTGCAAGCTGCAGACTCCGCCCTTGTTCTTCTCTCGCTCATTTCTCTCACGATCTCTGTAAATGCGATTCAATGAGTTTGAAGCAGAATTTATTTTTTTTCTTTGGTTTAAAAACTTTCTTTTTGAACATACAATTAATTATGGACATTTTTTGGTTCACTGAGTTAGATGCATTACACAGATACAAGCTTTCTCATGTTCTAAGGTAAATTCGAATTATTCAATAAAAACCTCCTCATATTGCAATTTTCAACACAATTTCGAAAACGCATTTAGTATATCTCCCTTGCGTTCTTAATATCAAAGTGCGAGTCAGCTATGTATATCTTCTTATCGTCTTAACCAGGCGTCGCTTCCTCTGAACTGTGTAAGTGAGCATTTTAAGATGTATGTTCTTAGCTAAAACTTCGCTCTTTTCTACGCGGTGAGTGCTTCAACCTGGCTGAACACTGCGAAAGATGCTGCAGTTTTAATTGCAGAGAGCCTTTTACTTATTCAGATCCTACAAACATCAAGGTTAATTTTTTGCCTATGCAAAAAATTCTCATTAATACGTCTCCTGTCTCTTATTTTGGTGAACGCCGCAAGTAACTCACATCTGCATCGCGTCTTTTGCCATCTCCGTTTTCTCTAGGTGAGTCTGAAACAGATAGTGAATGACTTTGAGCAAGTATGACTCCTAATCCATATAAGACAGGTTGTTCAGTGATAGAACTTGTACGTAGTTTTACAGACATGTTATTCTGTAGTCTTACATCAAAATCCAATTGATAATTTTACAGAGTTTAAACATTCCTTCAGTAACTTTCAGAAGTTCAAACAATCACCTCGACTATATCACCAAGTGACATTCCTTCAGTAACTCTCAGAAGTTCAAACAATCACCTCGACTCTATCACCAAGTGACATTCCTTCAGTAACTCTCAGAAGTTCAAACAATCACCTCGACTCTATCACCAAGTGACATTCCTTCAGTAACTCTCAGAAGTTCAAACAATCACCTCGACTCTATCACCAAGTGAAATTCCTTCAGTAACTCTCAGAAGTTCAAACAATCACCTCGACTCTATCACCAAGTGACATTCCTTCAGTAACTCTCAGAAGTTCAAACAATCACCTCGACTCTATCACCAAGTGACATTCCTTCAGTAACTCTCAGAAGTTCAAACAATCACCTCGACTCTATCACCAAGTGACATTCCTTCAGTAACTCTCAGAAGTTCAAACAATCACCTCGACTCTATCACCAAGTGACATTCCTTCAGTAACTCTCAGAAGTTCAAACAATCACCTCGACTCTATCACCAAGTGACATTCCTTCAGTAACTCTCAGAAGTTCAAACAATCACCTCGACTCTATCACCAAGTGAAATTCCTTCAGTAACTCTCAGAAGTTCAAACAATCACCTCGACTCTATCACCAAGTGACATTCCTTCAGTAACTCTCAGAAGTTCAAACAATCACCTCGACTCTATCACCAAGTGACATTCCTTCAGTAACTCTCAGAAGTTCAAACAATCACCTCGACTCTATCACCAAGTGACATTCCTTCAGTAACTCTCAGAAGTTCAAACAATCACCTCGACTCTATCACCAAGTGACATTCCTTCAGTAACTCTCAGAAGTTCAAACAATCACCTCGACTCTATCACCAAGTGACATTCCTTCAGTAACTCTCAGAAGTTCAAACAATCACCTCGACTCTATCACCAAGTGACATTCCTTCAGTAACTCTCAGAAGTTCAAACAATCACCTCGACTCTATCACCAAGTGACATTCCTTCAGTAACTCTCAGAAGTTCAAACAATCACCTCGACTCTATCACCAAGTGAAAAGCAGTTACGCTAAGCTGAGTAGAATTTAACCTAACTCTCGGCAACCAAAAGCTTACCGACAGAATGGGACGAAATCAACCATCTTTCTCTTTTTATTTCTTTGTATCTCTCTCTCTCTATCTCTCTGACTCTATCTTTCTCTCTGTCGTTCTATCTGTCTCTCTGTCTTTTTTCTCTCTCTCACACTGTATTTATATATCTCCCTCTATCTCACTCACTCGGGATCTATCTACAATCTCTCTCTTTTTTCTCTCTTCTTCTACGTATCTCTCTCACACTATTTATCTCTCTATCTCTTTATTCATTCTACTCTGTCCTCCTTTCTTTCTCTCTCTCTTTATCTTTATTTCTCTACCTTTCTTTATCTCTCTATATTCCTATTTTCTGTCTTATTTCTCTATATCTCTTTTTTTCTTTCTCTCTCTCTCTTTGTATAGAGATGGATGGAATCGGTCTAGAACCTAGAAGTATATTTTTCAAGTGTCGTAGTTACTTCATTTGTATACCTATGAACAACAACTTTTCCCAGAAATTAATATCTACATAATAAAATTAATATCTACATAAAAAACCCGAAAGAATTTGATGACCTTTATTTGCGCTTCAGTAAAACTCCGACTTGACTTTCGTCCTTCACCTTTCTCTTGTAGTTAATGCTAATATTTTTGAGGCCCTACAGATCTACAAATAGCCTATTAACTTATTTCCAATTTCCTGTGTGAGCTCAAACTACATAAGCTCAGTTTGATACTTTAAAACTTTTCACCTTGACACTTTGGGTAGCCTACTTTCTAATACCTAGTTTTATATACTTATTAAACCTTACTCTTCTGAAGTACCCATTCTCTCTCTCCCAATCTCTGGAACGAACCTTTCCCTTAGCTACCTTCTTAGCTTTTCCATTCGATTTCCGCTTGTTCGTCTTCTTGTTGTTCGCCATTTTCGGTCTTAAAGCGCTTCACGTGTGCGTAGTTTCCTATAACAGTTTTATTGGTTAATTACACAAAGCTCAAGAGGGTCGAATTAACAAAATATGCCTCATTACAGACACAATTTGAGTCAACGTGATAACTAAACGTTTTATCTTGAATAATTCGAAGACGAATGTGTTAACAAAGAGAAGAAATAAAAAAAGAAATTCGCATATTACACGGAAAAAACGACTAAGCAGGATGCCAAGGCTGCCTCACAATGCGAATGATTCCAGAAGTACAATAAGAGGGTGAAACAAACGATGCTGTCCCGCCTCTTTTCATTATCTAAAACCGTTGCTTATCTACCCTGTCTATATCTCAATATCGCCTCCTTCTCTTTCTTTCTCTCTCTCCCTCTTTTCTCTCTGTATCATTGTATCTCTCACACTCTTCACTGCTCATGACCTCAATTGTTAATAAAGCATAGACTTATTGGTCTCATAAAGTATGTCCTTTTAAAGGCATTCATCTCAAATTCTCTTCTTCTCCGGTATTTCGAAACAGTTTTGAGCTATTCCAATGCCTTACAACCAGTATGTATCATAAAACACTACCGACATCTTGTCCTACCGTATAATCCCTTCAAACGAGTGTGTCTGCATACGTCTGCATACTTCTATGTTTTCCTTTTTCTCTTCAATGTTATGATCCCATCCTTCAGCTTTCTTCTCATCATGTGATGAGGGTTCGACACTCTTTTGAATGCCTTCATGTCTGATTCTCTTCTTCTCTGATCATTCGTCAATTAGTTCTAAGATTTTACAATTCCTTTCATGCTGCCAATCATATCTGGGAGAACACAGAAGGCATCACACCCTATCGCATAAAGGGTCGTCACGATTCATTATGTCCGTGTGTACACATACATATGTTTTACTATAACTGTATTATACCACGATTCTCTTCTCTTTAAAAAAAAAACAACCTGTATCATTTTTGTTTTTCTGTTTCGCTTTCGATCTTTCTCTTCCATTCTCTTCTCCTCTTTTTCTTCCTCTTCCTCTCTCCCCTCCCTCTCTCTCAATTTCTCTTTTTCTCCTTGTCCCTCTATTTTCTCTAATCTCACTCTTTTCCTCTCCCCCTTCATCTTTCTCTTTTTTCTCTTTCATTGAATCCTTTTTCTATTATTCTCTCTCACTCACCATTTCTATCTCTCTTTCTATTTCCCTTAATTTCTCTTTTTTCTACTTTTCTCTCTCTCTCTGAGTAATTCTGTCTCTTGCTATCCCTCTCTTTCAATCTATCATCCTCTTACTTTCTCCCTCTCTCTCTCTCTCTCTTTTCTCTTTTTCTCACTTTTTTTGTCACCCAAAGAAAATAATGTCGGACAGCAAAAAGATAGCAGAAAATAATATGAAGGCGGTTGGAAAACGCTTATAAAGTAGCCGAAGATGAGGTCCGTGTCAGAAATATGCAGACTGGGAACCTGCCTTGAAACGGGAAACAAGATACTATCTGTCGAGCTAAAAATCAGATTCTTCGAAGACGAGTCGTACGTCGAAAGGCTGCTTGAATTTTTTCGGAACCACTCGAATTTATTAACACTTGGGACACGTGTTTGTATACTTCATATCTTCGAACAAGTGGGTATTCCAAAATAAACGATAGGATGTTTTCAGGAACTTCAGAAGTGCTTTTAAGGTATCAAGTATACCCTACTGTAAGGTTTGAGTTCACATGAGATTATTGAAATCGGATGGGGGATGAGAAATATATTAGAGAATCGCAGCATTAAGTAAGTCAAGGTTATTATAATAAAAAACAGGACCCTGCGGCGAATAAACTTGTATCGGAAGAGGAAAAGGTTCCTCGTCTCCTCAGCCTGAAATACTAGATCATTCTTTTTTCTTTGCTCAAGCCAATGTTTGTTTCTCTTCCCCGTTTCGGTGAATAAATGAAATCTTTTTTGGAACTCTACTTGGCCCTCCACTGAGTTCTGAAAAAGAGTGCAAAAAGGGCATAAACTCAAGAATAAAAAAATCTTAAGAATTAAGTTTGTTTCAAAATTACAGATTAGACTCAAATTTTGCTCAAGAAGGTGTTTGTGAAAGGTATCTGGGACAGGCTTGCTCGAAAAAAGTCGAAAACTTTTTTCGAATTTTTTTTCGAGCAAAAAAAGTCGAAAAACGAAAAAAAGAGCGAAAAAGCAAGAAATAGAAGTAAAAAAGGCGAAAAAACGTCATAAATACCGAGAAAAAAAATTTTTGAGCAAAAAATTCAAAAAAACGAAGAAAAAAAAAAGGCGAAAAAAAAACTTTTTTCGAATTTTTCGACTGTTTTTTTCAATACGGTAGAAAAACTTCTTTTTTTTTTCGAAAAATGTCGAAAAAACCGGAAAAAAACCAAAAAACGAAAAAAAGAAAAGTGTGCAACCCTGATCTGGGATACAGTATCTTTAATCAAGCAATTCAATGAAGAAACAGTAAAAGACTTGATGAAATCAAGGGAAGGAAACCGAAACTTACTTATTTCAATTAAGAGATTTTACCACTCATGACAGAATGCTTAAGGGTCTTTAGTGAGATTTCTATGGTGGAGTTGACTGGAGTCTTTTATATGCATGTTTTCTCGCTTTAGGTCTTCATACATATTATATTCTCAGGGTTTAGCCAACGTCGGAGGCCAACAAATAAAGAACTGAATTGGTCTACGGTGAGTACGGGGATCGAGGCAATAATGACTATGACTCTATCCATTATAAACTCATGTGAAGAATAGTCGTCGTCAGAAAAAAATAGTCAGATGATTTTACGCGATGGCGAGGATTTAAGAGTTTTCTTTTACGCAAAGACTCTTTTCATATGAGCCAAGAAGACATTGTGAATATATTCAAACATTCATCTATCCATACTTAACTTTAAATGTTTCATGTCTACATATCACCCCGTAAGACGAAATTCCGCACCGTGACTTTTCGCATCATGAATTTCGCAATAGATATATTGCCATGTATTTTCTTAGAAATCTCTGTTTTGAGAAAAATAAAGAAGAGAGAAATAGTGTATATTTGGGAGAGAAAGAGAGAGAAAGAGAAAGAAAGATAAAGAGAGAAGGAGAGAGAAAAGGAGAGAGAGAGAAAAAAGAGAGAGAAAGAGAAAGAAAGAGGAAAAGAGAAAGAGAGAGAGAGAAAAAGAGAGAGAAAGAGAAAGAGAATGAGAAAGAGAGAGAAAAAAGAGAGAGAGGAAAGAGAGAGAAAGATAAATATCAGCTAGAGTGATTCTTTGCAGTCAGAGGAAGTCTCTTGATGTGACACGCCCCTTTAAATCAATCGATAAAAACTGGTCACAGACGTATCTACCTCACACAAGCATCATCAAATGTTAAAAGTATGCTTTATGATCTTACCAGATTTAGAAAAAATCAAATGGTGAGATTCTTGCGTTGGTAGATCAAAAAACCACAAACAAAACATTTCTTTATTCATGACGTAGTTGTTTGAAGTCGTCAAGTTGTAATAAACAAAGCTTATGAAATTGAATCGAAAAATTCTATTGACTGGTTCCACTTCCGTTATTTGAGCATTTAGCTGCTTGGAAATACACAAGTGGGTCAGTTTTATTACACAAGATCAGAAATACACAAGTGAGTCAGGTCTCGTTTTTAAGCCGTACGGTCTCGTTCCTAAGCCGTACGGTCTCGTTCCTAAGCCGAACGGTCTCATTTCTAAGCCGTACGGTCTCGTTCCTCAGCCGTACGGACTTGTTTCTAAGCCGTACGGTCTCGTTCCTAAGCCGTACGGTCTCGTTTCTAAGCCGTACGGTCTCGTTCCTCAGCCGTACGGACTTGTTCCTAAGCCGTATGGTCTCGTTCCTAAGCCGTACGATCTCGTTCCTAAGCCGTACGGTCTCGTTTCTAAGCCGTACGGTCTCGTTCCTAAGCCGTACGGTCTCGTTCCTAAGCCTTATGGGCTCTTATATGTACTTTTTTCAATTTTTCAATTTAAACGCTTTATCAAGATCAGCAAGCCACATCGGTAATATAACATTATCGATTATGGGATCTGTTGCGACATGTGACGACTCCACTCCTCAGCGTTCTCTGCCTTCCCTAGGAATTGGGGACTAACGGCTTTGACAAAGTCGTCCCTCCATCTCATTCTTCGGTCGCTCATGATGGCGCTACGATCCCGGAGCGCCAAATATTCTCGGGAAAGGACTCTCACAGAAGAGGGAAGAGACGGTGCGAGGAGCAACCGTGCACGGAGGGAGACGAATGAGAGAATGACTTATATGTATACTCATAGTTATACTAGACGGCAGACAGGGCAGAGTAGCAATTTTTTATACGGTCTCGTTAGCCTAAGCCGTATACGGTATACGGTCTCGTTAGCCTAGGCCTCGTTAGCGTAAACTTTTACAAAGCCTAAGCCTTTTCTTTTTTTCAATTAAAATAATTTTTTGATGTAAATTTTTTTCTTTTTCAAATTATTTTCTTTTTGTTTTCTAGAACCGGTGTCTCCGATGCTCAAAATGATCACCTATCAAGAAAATTTTCGAAATCGTAGTGTTTAAAGCCAATTTCTCGTCTAGTATTACAATGTCTGCCAGACAAGACGCAGGGTATGCCCGTGAGGGAATGAGAGCCGCCTATCGTTCCTAAGCCGTATTGTCTCGTTTCTAAGCCGTACGGTCTCGTTCCTCAGCCGTACGGACTTGTTCCTAAGCCATACGGTCTCGTTCCTAAGCCGTACGGTCTCGTTCCTAAGCCGTACGGTCTCGTTCCTAAGCCGTACGGTCTCGTTCCTAAGCCGTACGGTCTCGTTCCTCAGCCGTACGGACTTGTTCCTAAGCCGTACGGTCTCGTTACTAAGCCGTACGGTCTCGTTCCTAAGCCGTACGGTCTCGTTCCTAAGCCGTACGGTCTCGTTTCTAAGCCGTACGGTCTCGTTCCTAAGCCTTATGGGCTCTTATATGTATACTCATGGTTATACTAGACGGCAGACAGGGCAGAATAGCAATTTTTTATACGGTCTCGTTAGCCTAAGCCGTATACGGTATACGGTCTCGTTAGCCTAGGCCTCGTTAGCGTAAACTTTTACAAAGCCTAAGCCTTTTCTTTTTTTTCAATTAAAATAATTTTTTGATGTAAATTTTTTTCTTTTTCAAATTTTTTTCTTTTTGTTTTCTAGAACCGGTGTCTCCGATGCTCAAAATGATCACCTATCAAGAAAATTTTCGAAATCGTAGTGTTTAAAGCCAATTTCTCGTCTAGTATTACAATGTCTGCCAGACAAGACGCAGGGTATGCCGTGAGGGAATGAGAGCCGCCTATCGTTCCTAAGCCGTATGGTCTCGTTTCTAAGCCGTACGGTCTCGTTCCTCAGCCGTACGGACTTGTTCCTAAGCCATACGGTCTCGTTCCTAAGCCGTACGGTCTCGTTCCTAAGCCGTACGGTCTCGTTCCTAAGCCGTACGGTCTCGTTCCTAAGCCGTACGGTCTCGTTCCTCAGCCGTACGGACTTGTTCCTAAGCCGTACGGTCTCGTTACTAAACCGTACGGTCTCGTTCCTAAGCCGTACGGTCTCGTTCCTAAGCCGTACGGTCTCGTTTCTAAGCCGTACGGTCTCGTTCCTAAGCCTTATGGGCTCTTATATGTATACTCATGGTTATACTAGACGGCAGACAGGGCAGAATAGCAATTTTTTATACGGTCTCGTTAGCCTAAGCCGTATACGGTATACGGTCTCGTTAGCCTAGGCCTCGTTAGCGTAAACTTTTACAAAGCCTAAGCCTTTTCTTTTTTTTTCAATTAAAATAATTTTTTGATGTAAATTTTTTTCTTTTTCAAATTTTTTTCTTTTTGTTTTCTAGAACCGGTGTCTCCGATGCTCAAAATGATCACCTATCAAGAAAATTTTCGAAATCGTAGTGTTTAAAGCCAATTTCTCGTCTAGTATTATGTACAATGTCTGCCAGACAAGACGCAGGGTATGCCCGTGAGGGAATGAGAGCCGCCTATCGTTCCTAAGCCGTATGGTCTCGTTTCTAAGCCGTACGGTCTCGTTCCTCAGCCGTACGGACTTGTTCCTAAGCCATACGGTCTCGTTCCTAAGCCGTACGGTCTCGTTCCTAAGCCGTACGGTCTCGTTCCTAAGCCGTACGGTCTCGTTCCTAAGCCGTACGGTCTCGTTCCTAAACCGTACGGTCTCGTTCCTAAGCCGTACGGTCTCGTTCCTAAGCCGTACGGTCTCGTTCCTCAGCCGTACGGACTTGTTCCTAAGCCGTACGGTCTCGTTACTAAGCCGTACGGTCTCGTTCCTAAGCCGTACGGTCTCGTTCCTAAGCCGTACGGTCTCGTTTCTAAGCCGTACGGTCTCGTTCCTAAGCCGTACGGTCTCGTTCCTAAGCCTTATGGGCTCTTATATGTATACTCATGGTTATACTAGACGGCAGACAGGGCAGAGTAGCAATTTTTTTATGGGCATGAATTATTGGTCCACCATTTAAATAGAAGTGTCACCAAATAAAATAGTAACGTCCACCAAATAAAATAGCAACGTCCACCAAATAAAATAGTAACGTCCACCAAATAAAACACTAACGTCCACCAAATTTTTTTTTGTTGTGAAATTCACCACGGCATTTTTTTCTCACCTGACACCAACCTGTATGGTTTTTTCCACCAAATTAAAAGTCCACCAATTTTTTTCGTGAAATTCACCACGGCATTTTTTCTCACCTGACACCAAAGGTTTTTTTCTCACCCTACACCACACCAAACTTTTTCTGCTCTCTCAGTGAGTTGTTTTTGATAGTTTTTTTTGTAGTGGAGGTAATTTTCGCGGGAGTAAAGTTTTTTATGAGTGTTTTTTGTTGTTGAATGTTTTCTTTAGGTCATTCTGTTGAATGTTTTGTTTCAGATTTAATTTAAAAATAGGTACTTCTGCAGTTTAAGTGGCAGCGCGCGTTGGCTTTAAACGTTTTGGTTTCGGAAAATTTCTTCATAGGATATCATTTTGAGCATCAGGGACTTTGGTTCTTGAAAAAAAATTTTGTAAAAAATTTTTTTTTCAGAAATAACAACAAAATTTCCAGAAAAAACTTCTTATTTTTTCTTTAGTGTGGTTTATATCTGTATAAAAATTTATAAATTTATCTATAATAGCTAGAAAAGATTTTTAAAATGAAAAATTAACCTGATTTTGCAACTGCAAAAAATTATTTTTACATAAAAACGCTGGTACTTTTTTACTTCGTCTGGTAGGCGCGTCGCGGCCCCCTTCGCGTCGCGGCCTCTCAATTTTTTTTATATATTTTTTCTCTTTCTTTCTTCTTTTCTCTCTTTTCTTTTCCTTTTTAAAAAAAAAATCTTTATAAATTTTGGGGAAAGGAAAGGGGGGAGGGGGAGGGGGGTTTACCTAAGCAGGGAAGGGAGGGGGGCCCTAAAGGGGGAAGGGGGAGGAAGAGGGCCCTACCTAAGCAAGGGGGGGTAAGGGCCCTAGGGAGGGGGGGAGGGGGAAGGGGGGGGCCCTAAAGGGGGGGAAGGGGGGCCCTAAGGAGAAAGGGGGAAGGGAGTTTTCATGAATAAAATCTCTTTCTGAGAAAAAAATAAATAAAAGCCACGACGCGGGCCGCGACGCGAAGGGGGCCGCGACGCACCTACCAGACGAATTAACAAAGGGCCAAAACGCTTAGGCTT
>CAXKTG010000277.1:0-65532 GCA_964056735.1 Allodiplogaster pararmata
CTATATGATGAGTGGGTCCTCAAAACATTCACAGCAGGGTATCTGAACATCTTTGAGGCGATCTATATGATGAGTGGGTCCTCAAAACATTCACAGCAGGGTATCTGAACATCTTTGAGGCGATCTATATGATGAGTGGGTCCTCAAAACATTCACAGCAGGGTATCTGAACATCTTTGAGGCGATCTATATGGTGAGTGGGTCCTCAAAACATTCACAGCAGGGTATCTGAACATCTTTGAGGCGATCTATATGATGAGTGGGTCCTCAAAACATTCACAGCAGGGTATCTGAACATCTTTGAGGCGATCTATATGGTGAGTGGGTCCTCAAAACATTCACAGCAGGGTATCTGAACATCTTTGAGGCGATCTATATGATGAGTGGGTCCTCAAAACATTCACAGCAGGGTATCTGAACATCTTTGAGGCGATCTATATGATGAGTGGGTCCTCAAAACATTCACAGCAGGGTATCTGAACATCTTTGAGGCGATCTATATGATGAGTGGGTCCTCAAAACATTCACAGCAGGGTATCTGAACATCTTTGAGGCGATCTATATGATGAGTGGGTCCTCAAAACATTCACAGCAGGGTATCTGAACATCTTTGAGGCGATCTATATGATGAGTGGGTCCTCAAAACATTCACAGCAGGGTATCTGAACATCTTTGAGGCGATCTATATGATGAGTGGGTCCTCAAAACATTCACAGCAGGGTATCTGAACATCTTTGAGGCGATCTATATGATGAGTGGGTCCTCAAAACATTCACAGCAGGGTATCTGAACATCTTTGAGGCGATCTATATGATGAGTGGGTCCTCAAAACATTCACAGCAGGGTATCTGAACATCTTTGAGGCGATCTATATGGTGAGTGGGTCCTCAAAACATTCACAGCAGGGTATCTGAACATCTTTGAGGCGATCTATATGATGAGTGGGTCCTCAAAACATTCACAGCAGGGTATCTGAACATCTTTGAGGCGATCTATATGATGAGTGGGTCCTCAAAACATTCACAGCAGGGTATCTGAACATCTTTGAGGCGATCTATATGATGAGTGGGTCCTCAAAACATTCACAGCAGGGTATCTGAACATCTTTGAGGCGATCTATATGATGAGTGGGTCCTCAAAACATTCACAGCAGGGTATCTGAACATCTTTGAGGCGATCTATATGATGAGTGGGTCCTCAAAACATTCACAGCAGGGTATCTGAACATCTTTGAGGCGATCTATATGATGAGTGGGTCCTCAAAACATACACAGCAGGGTATCTGAACATCTTTGAGGCGATCTATATGGTGAGTGGGTCCTCAAAACATTCACAGCAGGGTATCTGAACATCTTTGAGGCGATCTATATGATGAGTGGGTCCTCAAAACATTCACAGCAGGGTATCTGAACATCTTTGAGGCGATCTATATGGTGAGTGGGTCCTCAAAACATTCACAGCAGGGTATCTGAACATCTTTGAGGCGATCTATATGATGAGTGGGTCCTCAAAACATTCACAGCAGGGTATCTGAACATCTTTGAGGCGATCTATATGATGAGTGGGTCCTCAAAACATTCACAGCAGGGTATCTGAACATCTTTGAGGCGATCTATATGATGAGTGGGTCCTCAAAACATTCACAGCAGGGTATCTGAACATCTTTGAGGCGATCTATATGATGAGTGGGTCCTCAAAACATTCACAGCAGGGTATCTGAACATCTTTGAGGCGATCTATATGGTGAGTGGGTCCTCAAAACATTCACAGCAGGGTATCTGAACATCTTTGAGGCGATCTATATGATGAGTGGGTCCTCAAAACATTCACAGCAGGGTATCTGAACATCTTTGAGGCGATCTATATGATGAGTGGGTCCTCAAAACATTCACAGCAGGGTATCTGAACATCTTTGAGGCGATCTATATGATGAGTGGGTCCTCAAAACATTCACAGCAGGGTATCTGAACATCTTTGAGGCGATCTATATGGTGAGTGGGTCCTCAAAACATTCACAGCAGGGTATCTGAACATCTTTGAGGCGATCTATATGATGAGTGGGTCCTCAAAACATTCACAGCAGGGTATCTGAACATCTTTGAGGCGATCTATATGGTGAGTGGGTCCTCAAAACATTCACAGCAGGGTATCTGAACATCTTTGAGGCGATCTATATGATGAGTGGGTCCTCAAAACATTCACAGCAGGGTATCTGAACATCTTTGAGGCGATCTATATGATGAGTGGGTCCTCAAAACATTCACAGCAGGGTATCTGAACATCTTTGAGGCGATCTATATGATGAGTGGGTCCTCAAAACATTCACAGCAGGGTATCTGAACATCTTTGAGGCGATCTATATGATGAGTGGGTCCTCAAAACATTCACAGCAGGGTATCTGAACATCTTTGAGGCGATCTATATGATGAGTGGGTCCTCAAAACATTCACAGCAGGGTATCTGAACATCTTTGAGGCGATCTATATGGTGAGTGGGTCCTCAAAACATTCACAGCAGGGTATCTGAACATCTTTGAGGCGATCTATATGATGAGTGGGTCCTCAAAACATTCACAGCAGGGTATCTGAACATCTTTGAGGCGATCTATATGATGAGTGGGTCCTCAAAACATTCACAGCAGGGTATCTGAACATCTTTGAGGCGATCTATATGATGAGTGGGTCCTCAAAACATTCACAGCAGGGTATCTGAACATCTTTGAGGCGATCTATATGATGAGTGGGCAGTAACAGTCGAGAAATTGCGAAAAAAGAGAAGAGCGGAACGATAAGACAAAGCCGATGAAATGGGGAAACGGTACAAAGACTATAGCAAATTCAATACGCGGGCAGAGAGCTAAACGTTCGTCTTTCGTTTCGATTTACTCTCATTTCTTGTGCAATAACTGAAATCACTTATGTGACAGCTTATCCGTTTGTATACTTCGTGTTTACCAAACTGGAATAAAGAATATAAAGTTGAGGCAGCAAACGCTACACAGAATGAGGATAATGTCGGGTACAACAATAAATAGCTGAGGAGAAAAACGAAGATAAAAACAGGGCGACTTATTGAAGAAAAACAAAGCCCCAAGAAAGAGAAATATAAAAAATAGAGAAATTACGGAAGAACAGAAGAAGAAAAAGAGCGATAAAAATTGATATACAAACAAAAAGATAATACAATTATCAGGAAATTTAATTACTATGAAAACAAATAAGTACAAGTGCGATTAATATAAAACTCGAGTCCGTGTAATAAGAAAAGGTGAGAGCGCAGACATTGACTCTGTCAATTACGCACGTAAGTTCTAAGAATGGAATTCCGTGCAGGACCTTTTTTTTCAAAAAAAAAATTATTCCAGGACAGATCATCTCACAACATCTTCACCTAATTTGATTGACATGAGGTCATCGCGCCGATGATCTCATCTTTTAGACTTTAACGCGGCGGCTGGTATATTAGAAAGGAGGTTATTTTTGTTTTGGGTTTTTTTTTAAGCAGATGATACGATGAGGCTGGCTGCTTATCCAGTCTGTCATCGTGCGCTATTCCGTATTAACAGTACGGTCAAACTGTCTTGTAGTGAGACCCATTTCTCACACTCGGGTTAAGCGCAAGATTCCCGAGAGTGTGGTATATCTCACCTGTGAGTAAAATATGAATTAGATTGGAAAACTTCATTCGATTTATCCAAAGTAGTTGTAGTGTGTTATGATAAGAGATTCCTTCCGTTTTAGAATTGTTAATAATATAAGGGTAAGTTAACTGGAAGGGAGTGAGTTAATTTGAAAAGTGTAAAATTGAAATGTGTAATGGTGAGAATCTTGTAGTCTTTAGATTCTCTGTTTATGTGTTAAGAAGGTAGTGGTAATGAAATACGATGCGTGAAAGCATCTAAAGGTTGAGGTAGGTATATAATTATTGTTTGATCAAGGTGGTGATATGTGTTGTTATTTATAGTGTGTTAAAGAATAAAAATTTTTGTTACAATGATGTTGAAATGAGAAGGCTAAAAAAGGAAAACAGTTTTTACCTTAGTAAGTTGTTTTTTGTGATATTGAAGAATCAGGAATTGGAAGGGTTATTTAAGTTAAATAAATAAATTTTTGGAGTATACAAGGTATTAGAATAGTAGTGATAGTGGAATATTAGAAAATTTAAAGTAGATTGTATTTCTTTGGATCATTCATGATAAGGTTTTAATGATATGGTGTAGATGATGTTTTAATATCATAGTATATAGTTAGATGTGTTTATGGAATATTGAAAAAAAAACAGGATGTAGGGGGGTTAATAGTCTTAAGCTACAAAGTGCAAAAGGTATTGAAATGATGAAATTGGAATAATGATATAACGGAATAATGATATTAGAAAATTAAAAAATTCTTTATTTTTTATGTTTTTATGTAGTTAGTTGTATTGTTTTGGAATATTTAGGTAAGGTTTTGAAGATTTGTATATTTCTTAAGCTACAAAGTACAAAAGGTATCGAAATGATGTTATTTGGAAACTGAAAAAGACAAATAGCTCCACAGTAGTTAGATGTTCTGTGAGTTACTGAAGAATTAGGAATTGGAGGGGTTTTGTTGTCATCCATGGTGTGTTTACAAAATATATTGCAATGTTAAATTTCGAAGATTGAGAAGGATAAATTGTTTTATTATAGTTAGTTATTTTTAGGATACCGAAGAAATTAGATTTGGAGGAGCTTGCCAGTTTAAACTACAGAGTACAAAATTATTGAAATGAAGATATTGGAATTTGAAGAGGAAAAATAGTTAACAGTAGTAATTTGGATTTATGGGATATTGAAGAATCAGGAATTGGAGGGTTATTTAAGCTTATAAACTACAAAGTACAAAAGATAACGGAATAATGATATTAGAAAATTAAAAAATTCTTTATTTTTTATGTTTTTATGTAGTTAGTTGTATTGTTTTGGATAAATAGCTCTACAGTAGTTAGATGTTCTGTGAGTTATTGAAGAATTAGGAATTGGAGGGGTTTTGTTGTTATCCATGGTGTGTTTATAAAATATATTGCAATGTTAAATTTCGAAGATTGAGAAGGATAAATTGTTTTATTATAGTTAGTTATTTTTAGGATACCGAAGAAATTAGATTTGGAGGAGCTTGTCAGTTTAAACTACAGAGTACAAAATTATTGAAATGAAGATATTGGAATTTGAAGAGGAAAAATAGTTAACAGTAGTAATTTGGATTTATGGGATATTGAAGAATCAGGAATTGGAGGGTTATTTAAGCTTATAAACTACAAAGTACAAAAGATAACGGAATAATGATATTAGAAAATTAAAAAATTCTTTATTTTTTATGTTTTTATGTAGTTAGTTGTATTGTTTGAATTGGGGGGGGGGGGGGGGGGGGGGGGGGGGGGGGGTGTGAAGGAGGGGTGGGGGGAGGGGGGGGGGGGTTTGAAGATTTGTATATTTCTTAAGCTACAAAGTACAAAAGGTATCGAAATGATGTTATTTGGAAACTGAAAAAGACAAATAGCTCCACAGTAGTTAGATGTTCTGTGAGTTACTGAAGAATTAGGAATTGGAGGGGTTTTGTTGTTATCCATGGTGTGTTTACAAAATATATTGCAATGTTAAATTTCGAAGATTGAGAAGGATAAATTGTTTTATTATAGTTAGTTATTTTTAGGATACCGAAGAAATTAGATTTGGAGGAGCTTGCCAGTTTAAACTACAGAGTACAAAATTATTGAAATGAAGATATTGGAATTTGAAGAGGAAAAATAGTTAACAGTAGTAATTTGGATTTATGGGATATTGAAGAATCAGGAATTGGAGGGTTATTTAAGCTTATAAACTACAAAGTACAAAAGATAACGGAATAATGATATTAGAAAATTAAAAAATTCTTTATTTTTTATGTTTTTATGTAGTTAGTTGTATTGTTTTGGATAAATAGCTCTACAGTAGTTAGATGTTCTGTGAGTTATTGAAGAATTAGGAATTGGAGGGGTTTTGTTGTTATTTATGGTGTGTTTACAAAATATATTGCAATGTTAAATTTCGAAGATTGAGAAGGATAAGTTGTTTTATTATAGTTAGTTATTTTTAGGATACCGAAGAAATTAGATTTGGAGGAGCTTGCCAGTTTAAACTACAGAGTACAAAATTATTGAAATGAAGATATTGGAATTTGAAGAGGAAAAATAGTTAACAGTAGTAATTTGGATTTATGGGATATTGAAGAATCAGGAATTGGAGGGTTATTTAAGCTTATAAACTACAAAGTACAAAAGATAACGGAATAATGATATTAGAAAATTAAAAAATTCTTTTTTTTATATGTTTTTATGTAGTTAGTTGTATTGTTTTGGATAAATAGCTCTACAGTAGTTAGATGTTCTGTGAGTTATTGAAGAATTAGGAATTGGAGGGGTTTTGTTGTTATTTATGGTGTGTTTACAAAATATATTGCAATGTTAAATTTCGAAGATTGAAAAGGATAAATTGTTTTATTATAGTTAGTTATTTTTAGGATACCGAAGAAATTAGATTTGGAGGAGCTTGCCAGTTTAAACTACAGAGTACAAAATTATTGAAATGAAGATATTGGAATTTGAAGAGGAAAAATAGTTAACAGTAGTAATTTGGATTTATGGGATATTGAAGAATCAGGAATTGGAGGGTATTTAAGCTTATAGACTACAAAGTACAAAAGATAACGAAATGATGATATTGGAAAATTAGAAAATTCTCTACTTTTCAAGTTTTTATGTAGTTAGTTGTATTGTTTTGGAATATTTAGGTAAGGTTTTGAAGATTTGTATATTTCTTAAGCTACAAAGTAAGGTATCGAAATGATGTTATTTGGAAATTGAAAAAGATAAATAGCTCTACAGTGGTTAGATGTTCTGTGAGTTATTGAAGAATTAGGAATTGGAGGGGTTTTGTTGTTATTTATGGTGTGTTTACAAAATATATTGCAATGTTAAATTTCGAAGATTGAAAAGAATAAATTGTTTTATTAGGAGTATATTGGAATATATGTAGGTATAGAAGTATAGAAATCATGTTTATTAGAATGTTTTAAAACTTGCAAAAATTTTATTATTGTAGACTGATGAGACCAAGGAGAACCATCGTCAATCCTATTTTCTCGAAATGCTATGTGAGGAGAATAGAGACAAATTTGCTAATGGAACAAATTTCCTTTCAGTTGATGTCGACGCAGGATGTAGCATCGAAGTTGGATTTGAGTGGGGAGGAATTACAGGCGAAGTATCGGACACACATAATGCAATCAAACTTGACTCTATTCGAGGTTAGTGATCAATATGTTCTAGTCTATTTAAGAGAAGTACAATAAGTAAATTATAATTGATTAATATGTTTGAATTTTTTTCAGAATCGGGAGAGGAGGGAAGAGGACGCGAGCGAGAGAATCGCTCCTCCAGCCAAGAAGAAGAAATAGTTATAGAAAGAAATTGTACTGTTTTATCATGAAATATATATGTTTGAAAAAATTAGTTTTACCAATAAATGATTGATGGATTTGAATGTGATACATGGATATGTATGGACATGACAGAAAGAAATGAAGAATTGAATAAAATAAAAACAAAAAATATTTTTGGGTTATAAGGAAATTTATAAAATATTATATAAAAAAGAATTTGTTAATGTAAGTTGTTTGCTGCGAAGCAGCTATGGGAAATCTGGTCAGAGACCAGAGTTGCTGCAAAGCAGCTAAGATTATCCGGCGAGCCGGATCTGCTACGCAAGGTAGCTAGTTTAAAGAAATTAAAACTAAGAAAGCAGTGGAAAAAAGGGAAGATATTATAATTGAGGTATATAAGTGCTTATGTTAATGATTGAGTAAATAAAGTAATAATGTGAAAAATAGAAGGAAGTTTAGTAAAGATGAGATGAAATTAATCTCGCCTCAAATGTGGAGTGGCACAAGAAGTACTCACATCACACATCGAGACAAGAGAGTAATATTATGAAAATTGATTGAGAAGATAGAAGGGAGAAAGCACGATAATAATCGATCACTGCGATGAAATTAATCCACAAAAGTCTGTTTCGCCCCTGCTCAGACAGACCTTTGTGCTCTCTGGGTGGGGCTCATCAGTGAGTGCCCAGAGAGTACACATATGATAAATTTTAACGTGAATATAACATATGTTAAACAAACAAAAACAAAACAAAACACAAACAAAACGAAAGAAATTAAAAATTAAAAATTAGAAAACGTTAAAAATAATTTTTTAATAACTTGTTTAAAAAACAATTTTTAGTATTTGATAAAAAATGAAAGAAAAAGTTTTTAAGAAATAAGATTAAAATATTTTTTTAAAAATAATAGTGATAATTGTAACTATAAGTGTAGAGGGTAAAAAAGGGGTAAAAGCGTAGTTGAAGTAATGAATTATAGTAGAAGTAGTTGTTATCCTGATGTTGTGTTATGAGGGAGTGTTTATAGATCATGTCTATCGATAGCTGACTTATTGTTTACAGTAAGATAATGGACTTATTGTTTATTTTATTAGTTATAAGTTTATAGTAAGTTATAAGTCATTCAGATGAGAACTATTTAATATTCTATTGAATATGTCAGTGTTGTTAAGATTATATTTAAGTTGGATTTTAGGATTTTTTGATAAGGTTTTGATGATTCTACTGAGTATTATGTTGTTAGGATAACCGTTCTCTAGATATATAGAGTTAAGAATATATATTCTTCTCAAAAAATCTTTAAATTGTGAACAGTTCTCTGCAAATCTTAAAATTTCGGTGTATATTGTATTGAGACCTATATTGATGGGAATATTAGATGAGTAATGTGGATATTTGAGTATCTTAAAATTATAAGCGTCCGTTTTATTTTAAAGATTAAGTTTAACATTGCCATTATTTTTTTTTTCAATTGTAAGGTCTAGAAAGTCGGCAATTTTTTATTATTATCATTGGTTTGTTCTAATGTAACTCTCTCACTAAATCCTAAAATATCTCTTAAATACAATACTAATAATAACATTCTAATACACAACATGATACACACATTAACACCTTTTTAAAATTTTTGAATTTTTAATGTATTTTCACAGATTTCAATACCCTTTCTCTTTGTATATGTATTTCTCTCAAATGTTCATGTGTCTGTGTATATGTGTTTTCTCCCACATGTTCATAAATTTGTATGTATTTTCACAAATTTCAATATCCTTTCTCTTTGTATATGTGTTTCTCTTACATGTTCATGTGTCTTTCCTTTCATCGGCCACTTTGGTGTCACTTCTTAGGTCACCTTCATTTTATATCTTCATGGATATTACACTCTGAAATCACATACCCTGTAATGACATGTTCTCACACATATTTATCAATATTTCCTCCTCTCTTACATTCTCTGTCATCTCACATCTTATTGTTGACATCCTCATATGTTGACATCCTTTTTTGTGTTCATTATCACACATTTCAATGAGTTCTCTTTATATCGTGTTCTCACACATGTCCATTCATCTTCCCTATCTTCGGTCATTTCGATCGATGCAACTTCCTATATCGCTCCCCTTTCATTGTCTACTATTGGATACTTTTCTCTAAATTTACATGTCTTCTTATCTCAATAACTAGACTCTTCTTCTCTCACACTTTGAAAATTTCCTTTCCACCTATTCCAATAATTGCACATTTTCTCACACACGTCAATATTTCTTCTTCTCCTTCACAGGTCACTTCATAGTCTATTATCCCATATCTTATTTTAACATTTCGCTCACTAACCTTATTATGTACTTCCTGTTCTCTAGTTTCCCTCTTCACTATCCCATTCGTCTTTTATTTTCTTCCCTTTTAATTTTTCCTTATTTTACATATTTGTTACTCCATAGTTAGCTTATTATTCTATTCTATTAACTCTATATTTTTTTTTTATTCACATATTTTTTTAACTCATTATTCACATAATTTGTTTAATTCTCGTTAGTTTTTAGTTAGTCTTTAACATTCTAAGTTAGTTTTAACATTTTTATTTTTTAATTTTTTATTTTAATCTATATTTTCATTACCTTCATTTATTATATTGTCGCTCTCTGGGCACTCACTGATGAGCCCCACCCAGAGAGCACCAAAGTCTGTCTGAGCAGGGGCGAAACAGACTTTGGTACTTCCTCTTAGCAGGTATTTTCTTTTCTATTAGAATAGTGAAAACCACCCAAAACAATTTTTATAAGCTCTCTTGTCTTGGCATGTGACGTGAGTTCCTCTGGAGCCACTCCATGTCTTAGACGAGATGATCAATCAATTCCACACATTTACTCATATATTTCCTTCTACTACATCTTCATATCCATATCTCACTCTCCATTACAATTACATACCCTTTCACTATCTCACATTTCTCTTACATTTCTCGTTATTTTTACTACCTGCTTTCCTCCTTCTACTCCTTTACCTTATTTTCTGCCTAGCTGCCCTAGTGCAGCCCCACCGGTCATGTACCGGTAAAACTAGCTGCTTTGCAGCACCACTGGTCCCGTACCAGTGTTACTAGCTGCTCTGCAGCACCACTGGTCTCCCACCAGTGTAATAGCTGCTCTGCAGCACCACATAACTAACTATTTTTTCATTATATTTAATTATTACTAATATTAAACCATAACCATAACCCTTAGACCACATAATCACTTACACACAAAGTGACTCATCCTTATTTATTTATACCTTTTTTCCAACTAATTCCTTTTCTACATTCTAATCCCATTTATTCCCATTTAAACAAATTTAAATTCAACATTTTGAACACCTTTCATTCCTCTCTTCATCCACTTTATTCCTTTTCATAATCATTCTTCTTTACACATCACATCCATATAATAAAACATATCCACGTCCACAATTCAACTCCATATAATTTTAAAATCCATTACATATAATATTTCGATAAAACGTAAATAATACATATTTATACTTAAACTTCAGTTCCACTCTAAATACTTCATTTCACACTAAAATACTTTATTCTTCTACTTTACTTTATTCTTCTACTTTATTCTTCTACTTTATTCCTCTATTTCTTGCATGGCGGATTCCCTTCATCAGAGGCCACGGTCGACACCCGCTTTCTCACGGACTTCGTCTTGACCTTAAAACTAACATTTTATACCAATATCCAATTCTCCAAACCTATCATAACACTAACATTCCTTTTATCTTATATGATTTTCTACTTAAAACATAATAAAATCAATTCCTTTTTATTACAAACCATACCTCCTCATTTATTGTCAACGTCCGACTGAGGACAAAGTTGTTGTATTCCTCTTGCAACTTTTCCTTATCCATACCCAAGCGGGTGGCCACTTCTTTCACGGATAACAACTACAATCAACAAACGTTCCCTTTCCATACGTTAAACACCTGATTCAAACTTACCTCATTTCTACCAGGAGTTGAAGAAGACTTCATTAACACTCCACTCTTTCCGTGTCGTGGTGTCATAAAATTGACCCCATTTGGCATACGATCGCGATTCTCTTCACACAACTTTACCAAGAAAACCGACTGACGATGGGTTTCACTAGTCTCTTCAGTCTGTAATACAAATTAAAAATCATTAGTTTATATAAATAACATATTACTTAACTCTTTTTAATTATATCAATACTTACACCGGCGGGATAAAACCCAAGACGATTTCCTTTGACTTTGCCTTCGTTGACAATCCTCAGCTCCTCGGAGAATTCTCTACTCATGAATATACGACGAAGCGCCTCACTTACTCCAAACTAAAAACATTATAACTTCACTCTATTTTTTAAATATATATAGTGATTCTTCTAGATTCTATTCAACATTTCTAATTTACTTTGAAATAAATTATCCAACCCTCAACCGCTTGGGCATCTTCCTGCTCTTGTCCGCACTCTCCACAATCCCTATCTCCTCTTCCACTTTATTCTTCCCATACCGCTGTATCACTTTGAATTGCATAATCCTTTCCATCAACGTAACTCTCCAATCAGTCTTCTGCAGCGTATCCATATTTACACCCTAATAAATAAAAGACATCACAACTAATGTATCATATTTCTTATATATATATTTTACAAACATTACTACTCCTTAGAAAACATTACATTCCCAACAAAAATATATTTCTAATAGGATCGATCACTTAATTAAATATTTCCAACCACTACACCTCCCCTCTATGATTATAGACATTTTCCTTCTATCAATTAACTCCGTTACCACAATTTTTTGAAAAACTTTTAAATTCTTAAAAAATTTTACAATTTAAAAAATTTAAATGTAAATAATTTGTAATATAGTTTTTGTGATTTAAGATTTGTAATTTGATATTCAAAATTACATCATAAATTAAAAAAATTTCATTATAATTTAAATATTACTAACCACTAGAAAACTCTGGCTGACCGTCCTATCTATCCTCCGTATTCGCTCCAATAAATAATTGTCCGCATTGTTGAAGTTCATACGCTCCAGCTCTGGGGACTTCAATACGAAGCTTTCCCCCTTCTCCATCTTCCTTTTAGACATTCTAAAATCACAATTAACATTTATCAATTATTAACGACTCCATATAAACATCTACCTTTATACACATTACATTAACACAACTAGTTCCTAATTAACTCAACTAGAATCCTCTTAAAACAATTATTAAAACTACCTACCTTTCCAGCTACAATAATCCCTTCAATACACACTCTTCTTTAAAACAAAAAATATTTTTCTTACCATAATCACTTCTCTAATCTATTATACCTTTAAAATTCCCTCCATTCTTATACACATTTCAATCTCTTCATAAAACCACCATATAACACGGCTTCATTACTTACACTGAATTCAAACAATTTTACCTACATACACATCAACCATTAGATGCCTTTATGCATCAAAATTTATTCTTTCTCTTCATATTTACATTTTTCGTTTTAATACTACCCACTACTAATATCACCCTTCCAGTATTTGTTTCATATCTCACTCCCCTATTCCAATAATAGGCATTTTCCAACAATTTTTAATTTACCATATCACATGAGATCGGATGACGTTATTTATTCACATAATACAATCACAGACGTGATACCACCCCCTCAGGAATTTGGCGCTTAACCTGAGGGTGAGAATTGGATCACGTCAAATGACAGAGTCCAAGAGGACAACAACCGCTTCTGTTAAATGCGGAGTAGCGCCCGGTGGCCACTGGTTGAGCAGCCAGCGCCATCGTACATTTTGCTCAAAAACCCCCCAAAGAACTTAAAAAATTCACAAAATACTAACACTCCTACTTACCACAGTAAGGTTGATGGTCAACACATCTTTAAGCCGGAAAATTTCTCAGAAATCATAGGATCGAAGTGTAACAATACCCGATGCACTATATGTACTTTAATAAACTTTAAAAATTATGTCACCAGCTGCACTACGAAAAAAGGTTATTGTACTAATAAACCCTCTAATCTAACCTGTACAACCAAAAATGTGATTTATCTTATAACTTGTAAAAGATGTCAATTACAATATGTAGGAGAAACAACTCAAACCCTCAAAAAACGAATTTCACAACATAAATACCACTTCACTAAGAACTATCTGAATACGTTTCTCTGTAAACATTACAAAGAAATAAATCATTCACCTACTGACATAGAAGTCGACGTTTTAGATTATGCTGATAATAAAGCGGAACTAAGAAACAAAGAATCCTACTGGATTAGAATTCTACTTACTGCATTCCCATTCGGACTCAATGATCAGATACAAAATTATGGAATCATTTCGAACCACTTGAAAAGATAAAACACCCATATCATAACTTTCCAGTAAACATCCCTAAACACCCTAAAAGTAGACATAAAAATCGTAAAAGAACGTGTCCAACATACCAAGCTAGAGATTTAGCAACTATCGTTCAAGACATAATAAATGCCAAAGACGGCAGAAATCTATAGATGCAATATCAAAAACTTAAAAACAAAGAAAAAGACAAACTTATCGTTTACACTCTCTCAAAAGACTTTCAATCACTCCACAACTACCATAAAATCAGAATTTCTAGCACAATATGCGACTACTTTTGGAGAAAACAAGAACGAAAATTCAAACAGAATAATATCACTAAATTCAACATTAGATTAACTTATCATGGCAAATACTTGGACAACATACCACTCAACCGTATTTTTAATGAAGCCTCAAAAAATCTCAAAGAACTTGATAACCAACCAACCAAACCATTCAAATTTCGAACAGTCTACTCTCTCACAAAACCCTTTAGCATTAACATATTTAATTATAACAAATTCCTTAAAAATCTAAATCAGAAAAAACGCAACCTGATACTCGACAATGACTGTACATGCCTTAAATACTCTGATATCATCGATGTAAATCTAGGACACGTTTGCTCAGGTAGTACAAACATAACTTCCAATCACCACTTACGTACAATTCTAAATAAAGGTACTAAATACAGAATCAATCAGAATATACCCATTGATACAATACTACAAGAAATAATAAATGCTTTTCTAGAAACCACTAATCGAATCACCAAGGCCTATATCCCAAACAACACTAGTCGTTCAATTATATTAAACAAATTCCATTCACACTGCATTCCCAAAATAAAATCCTATATGGAAAGATTCCACTATATTGATTATACAGACTACCAGGACATCTACAATAGCATAGCTGAGATTCAAAAACACTTCATTATAACACCTATAGACAAAGCGAACAATAATTACGCTTTCATATGTAAGAAAATCTACCTCAAATTCATGGACGCAGAAATGAATACAAATGAAAATGATATAAGAACATATGAACCCACTACACTCAATATCCTAGAGATCATCAACAACCACCTCCAACGAACCAAAGAATATAAAATCAACACATCAAACTACAGCACCTTCCAAATTCCACAAGTATATGGTATACCTAAAATGCATAAAACCCCAATCAAATTTCGCTTTATCACAGGCGCAGCTAATAGCAGCCTAAAGCCACTATCTAAAGAACTTCAATTAATCCTAAAACATTTATCAAAACATTTTAAAAATTACTGTAAACAAACATCAGAGAGAAATGGCACCAATCATCTCTTCTCTATACTCAATACAACTCCTGTCATACATAAAATTAAACTATTAGATAATAAACCTAGACAAATATATTGCGCAGATTTCACATCCCTTTTCACCAATCTCCCCCACGATGTTATAAAAAACTTCATGAGCAAAGTCATAAAACTTTGTTTTAATAACTGCGGCTCCCGTGCCATAACCTTAAAAGGTATTAACACTTACTACACTAACGACACTTCTCAAAAAAGGACTTACCTTCCTTATGAAATCTATAAGATGCTAACTTATATACTAGATAACAGTTATGCACTATATAACAAAACTATATTTAAACAAAATAAAGGCATACCACAAGGAAACAATGCTTCACCACAAATCGCTGATCTCACACTAGCTATGATGGAATTCTCTTATATAAACAAAAATATTACCAATACTCATATTCTTAAAAACTCTTTAAACTGTACTTTCAGATATATAGATGACCTATTTCACATATCGGATAGAGTCGATCAATTCTACTCCATCACTAAAGAGATTTATGACATTTCACTCACACTTGAACAAACAAATAATGAACCAACTTCCGCTGAATTTCTAGATCTTCTTATCAAAATTGAACATGACGGAAATATTAAATTCAATCTATATAATAAAACTGATTTTTACAGCTTTAAAGTACTCAAATATCCACACTACTCCTCAAACATACCCACTAACATAGGACTCAATACTATATTCAGCGAGATATTGCGGTTCGCTGGGAACTGCTCCGAATTACACGACTTCATAAATAGAGCTCACATTCTAATAACTAGATATAGAGAAAACAAATATCCTAAACATATTATACTCTCACGCTTAATCAAAACTCTCTCACTAAATCCTAAAATATCTCTTAAATACAATACTAATAATAACATTCTAATACACAACATGATACACACATTAACACCTTTTTAAAATTTTTAATGTATTTTCACAGATTTCAATACCCTTTCTCTTTGTATATGTATTTCTCTCAAATGTTCATGTGTCTGTGTATATGTGTTTTCTCCCACAGTTTCATAAATTTGTATGTATTTTCACAAATTTCAATATCCTTTCTCTTTGTATATGTGTTTCTCTTACATGTTCATGTGTCTTTCCTTTCATCGGCCACTTTGGTGTCACTTCTTAGGTCACCTTCATTTTATATCTTCATGGATATTACACTCTGAAATCACATACCCTGTAATGACATGTTCTCACACATATTTATCAATATTTCCTCCTCTCTTACATTCTCTGTCATCTCACATCTTATTGTTGACATCCTCATATGTTGACATCCTTTTTTGTGTTCATTATCACACATTTCAATGAGTTCTCTTTATATCGTGTTCTCACACATGTCCATTCATCTTCCCTATCTTCGGTCATTTCGATCGATGCAACTTCCTATATCGCTCCCCTTTCATTGTCTACTATTGGATACTTTTCTCTAAATTTACATGTCTTCTTATCTCAATAACTAGACTCTTCTTCTCTCACACTTTGAAAATTTCCTTTCCACCTATTCCAATAATTGCACATTTTCTCACACACGTCAATATTTCTTCTTCTCCTTCACAGGTCACTTCATAGTCTATTATCCCATATCTTATTTTAACATTTCGCTCACTAACCTTATTATGTACTTCCTGTTCTCTAGTTTCCCTCTTCACTATCCCATTCGTCTTTTATTTTCTTCCCTTTTATTTTCTTCCCTTTTAATTTTTCCTTATTTTACATATTTGTTACTCCATAGTTAGCTTATTATTCTATTCTATTAACTCATCTTTCAACTCATTATTCACATATTTTTTTAACTCATTATTCACATAATTTGTTTAATTCTCGTTAGTTTTTAGTTAGTCTTTAACATTCTAAGTTAGTTTTAACATTTTTATTTTTTAATTTTTTATTTTAATCTATATTTTCATTACCTTCATTTATTATATTGTCGCTCTCTGGGCACTCACTGATGAGCCCCACCCAGAGAGCACCAAAGTCTGTCTGAGCAGGGGCGAAACAGACTTTGGTACTTCCTCTTAGTATTTTCTTTTCTATTAGAATAGTGAAAACCATCCAAAACAAATTTTATAACATATGTTAAACAAACAAAAACAAAACAAAACACAAACAAAACGAAAGAAATTAAAAATTAAAAATTAAAAATTAGAAAACGTTAAAAATAATTTTTTAATAACTTGTTTAAAAAACAATTTTTAGTATTTGATGAAAAAGGAAAGAAAAAGTTTTTAAGAAATAAGATTAAAATATTTTTTTAAAAATAATAGTGATAATTGTAACTATAAGTGTAGAGGGTAAAAAAGGGGTAAAAGCGTAGTTGAAGTAATGAATTATAGTAGAAGTAGTTGTTATCCTGATGTTGTGTTATGAGGGAGTGTTTATAGATCATGTCTATCGATAGCTGACTTATTGTTTACAGTAAGATAATGGACTTATTGTTTATTTTATTAGTTATAAGTTTATAGTAAGTTATAAGTCATTCAGATGAGAACTATCTAATATTCTATTGAATATGTCAGTGTTGTTAAGATTATATTTAAGTTTGATTTTAGGATTTTTTGATAAGGTTTTGATGATTCTACTGAGTATTATGTTGTTAGGATAACCGTTCTCTAGATATATAGAGTTAAGAATATAAATTCTTCTCAAAAAATCTTTAAATTGTGAACAGTTCTCTGCAAATCTTAAAATTTCGGTGTATATTGTATTGAGACCTATATTGATGGGAATATTAGATGAGTAATGTGGATATTTGAGTATCTTAAAATTATAAGCGTCCGTTTTATTGTAAAGATTAAGTTTAACCTTGCCATTATTTTCTTTTTCAATTGTAAGGTCTAGAAAGTCGGCAATTTTTTATTATTATCATTGGTTTGTTCTAATGTAACTCTCTCACTAAATCCTAAAATATCTCTTAAATACAATACTAATAATAACATTCTAATACACAACATGATACACAAATTAACACCTTTTTAAAATTTTTAAATTTTTAATGTATTTTCACAGATTTCAATACCCTTTCTCTTTGTATATGTATTTCTCTCAAATGTTCATGTGTCTGTGTATATGTGTTTTCTCCCACATGTTCATAAATTTGTATGTATTTTCACAAATTTCAATATCCTTTCTCTTTGTATATGTGTTTCTCTTACATGTTCATGTGTCTTTCCTTTCATCGGCCACTTTGGTGTCACTTCTTAGGTCACCTTCATTTTATATCTTCATGGATATTACACTCTGAAATCACATACCCTGTAATGACATGTTCTCACACATATTTATCAATATTTCCTCCTCTCTTACATTCTCTGTCATCTCACATCTTATTGTTGACATCCTCATATGTTGACATCCTTTTTTGTGTTCATTATCACACATTTCAATGAGTTCTCTTTATATCGTGTTCTCACACATGTCCATTCATCTTCCCTATCTTCGGTCATTTCGATCGATGCAACTTCCTATATCGCTCCCCTTTCATTGTCTACTATTGGATACTTTTCTCTAAATTTACATGTCTTCTTATCTCAATAACTAGACTCCTTTCTTCTCTCACACTTTGAAAATTTCCTTTCCACCTATTCCAATAATTGCACATTTTCTCACACACGTCAATATTTCTTCTTCTCCTTCACAGGTCACTTCATAGTCTATTATCCCATATCTTATTTTAACATTTCGCTCACTAACCTTATTATGTACTTCCTGTTCTCTAGTTTCCCTCTTCACTATCCCATTCGTCTTTTATTTTCTTCCCTTTTAATTTTTCCTTATTTTACATATTTGTTACTCCATAGTTAGCTTATTATTCTATTCTATTAACTCATCTTTCAACTCATTATTCACATATTTTTTAAACTCATTATTCACATAATTTGTTTAATTCTCGTTAGTTTTTAGTTAGTCTTTAACATTCTAAGTTAGTTTTAACATTTTTATTTTTTAATTTTTTATTTTAATCTATATTTTCATTACCTTCATTTATTATATTGTCGCTCTCTGGGCACTCACTGATGAGCCCCACCCAGAGAGCACCAAAGTCTGTCTGAGCAGGGGCGAAACAGACTTTGGTACTTCCTCTTAGTATTTTCTTTTCTATTAGAATAGTGAAAACCATCCAAAACAATTTTTATAACATATGTTAAACAAACAAAAACAAAACAAAACACAAGCAAAACGAAAGAAATTAAAAATTAAAAATTAAAAATTAGAAAACGTTAAAAATAATTTTTTAATAACTTGTTTAAAAAACAATTTTTAGTATTTGATAAAAAATGAAAGAAAAAGTTTTTAAGAAATAAGATTAAAATATTTTTTTAAAAATAATAGTGATAATTGTAACTATAAGTTTAGAGGGTAAAAAAGGGGTAAAAGCGTAGTTGAAGTAATGAATTATAGTAGAAGTAGTTGTTATCCTGATGTTGTGTTATGAGGGAGTGTTTATAGATCATGTCTATCGATAGCTGACTTATTGTTTACAGTAAGATAATGGACTTATTGTTTAATTTATTAGTTATAAGTTTATAGTAAGTTATAAGTCATTCAGATGAGAACTATCTAATATTCTATTGAATATGTCAGTGTTGTTAAGATTATATTTAAGTTTGATTTTAGGATTTTTTGATAAGGTTTTGATGATTCTACTGAGTATTATGTTGTTAGGATAACCGTTCTCTAGATATATAGAGTTAAGAATATAAATTCTTCTCAAAAAATCTTTAAATTGTGAACAGTTCTCTGCAAATCTCAAAATTTCGGTGTATATTGTATTGAGACCTATATTGATGGGAATATTAGATGAGTAATGTGGATATTTGAGTATCTTAAAATTATAAGCGTCCGTTTTATTGTAAAGATTAAGTTTAACATTGCCATTATTTTCTATTTCAATTCTTTATTGCCATTATTTTCTATTTCAATCTTTTGTACTTTGTAGTTTATAAGCTTAAATAGCTTAAAACATTGCCATTATTTTCTATTTCAATCTTTTGTACTTTGTAGTTTATAAGCTTAAATAACCCTCCAATTCCTGATTCTTCAATATCCCATAAATCCAAATTACTACTGTTAACTATTTTTCCTCTTCAAATTCCAATATCTTCATTTCAATAATTTTGTACTCTGTAGTTTAAACTGGCAAGCTCCTCCAAATCTAATTTCTTCGGTATCCTAAAAATAACTAACTATAATAAAACAATTTCCTTCTCAATCTTCGAAATTTAACATTGCAATATATTTTGTAAACACACCATGGATAACAACAAAACCCCTCCAATTCCTAATTCTTCAGTAACTCACAGAACATCTAACTACTGTGGAGCTATTTGTCTTTTTCAGTTTCCAAATAACATCATTTCGATACCTTTTGTACTTTGTAGCTTAAGAAATATACAAATCTTCAAAACCTTACCTAAATATTCCAAAACAATACAACTAACTACATAAAAACATAAAAAATAAAGAATTTTTTAATTTTCTAATATCATTATTCCGTTATATCATTATTCCAATTTCATCATTTCAATACCTTTTGCACTTTGTAGCTTAAGACTATTAACCCCCCTACATCCTGTTTTTTTCAATATTCCATAAACACATCTAACTATATACTATGATATTAAAACATCATCTACACCATATCATTAAAACCTTATCATGAATGATCCAAAGAAATACAATCTACTTTAAATTTTCTAATATTCCACTGCTACTAGTTAACATATAAAAAATAATCGATGCAAATAATGTTTTAAACTACGTGTGACCTTTCGAAAATCAACTGGGAAAAATAAGACGAAAACACAATCAAGAGAAAAGGGAAAATGATTGTAACGGATTTGAAACAGTTTCGAAATTGTTTTCACACAGAACATTAGGATTCAAAGTTTCTATAAAACAGATAAATGATTGAAATTTTTTCCGAATGCTGGAATAAAGAAGACATTGACTATACTTGCGAGAAAAAATTTATTCAAAATTTCTCAAATTGACATTAATGATTGATCATTTGAAAATTCCACGACAAAAAAATCTGAATTGGTTTGAACAGATAGCTACCGTATCAAGTACACTCACATATACACTAAAAGTTCTTTCTGATTCGTTTAACCCTCCCTCACAATGGTCGCGATTTGAAGAACTGGGTTATTTTTTTAAAAATCGATGCAAAGAAAAAATAATCGATGCAAAGAATGTTTTAGACTACGTGTGACCTTTCGAAAATCAACGGGGAAAAATAAGACGAAAATACAATCAAGAGAGAAGGGAAAATGATTCTAACGAATTTGAAACAGTTTCGAAATTGTTTTCACACAGAACATTAGGATTCAAAGTATCTATAAAACAGATAAATGATTGAATTTTTTCCCGAATGCTGGAATAAAGAAGACATTGACCATACTTGCGAGAAAAAATTCACTCAAAATTTCTCAAATTTACATTAATGTAGAGACCGCAATGGCTAAAATCAAAATCAGAATAGGTAGTAAAATGTTATTTTTATGTGTTCTTAATCACGTACTTATTTCAAGAAAACATGAAAAAACCAAAAACAATTACTTTAAAGCAGAAAAAAGAGATCAGATAAGCTTCGAAAATTCTGCCTATAACAAATCTTGGTACGCTAGAGCGCGGAAGGTCAAGTTGGTCATTTTGGTATTAAAACACGGCCTTAACTTCGCACTGGTAATCTTCATCATTTTTTTATTAAAAAAGTTTTTGATTTTCTCATTAAAAATTTTTTTATGGATTGAAATTTTACGGACTCCGATCGCATATATTTAAAAAAAACATTGCTTCAACATTTATTGAAAATTTATACATAAATCAGTGACTATACTTACTCTAGCGCGTGGCTCAACTTTGAAAGGCCATGATTTTTTTTGGCTATGATAAAAATTGAAATTTTCTCTACCATTATGTCTGTAGCTGCGCTACCTCTTTTTAGTGTGTTTTGGGGTGATGTTTAGTGAGGGTAGCTACGCTACCTCTTTTGGTGCGTTTGGGGTGAGGTTTAGTCATGTCGACTTTCGACGTTTACTAGTTCTAGAAGTTTCTATTTTGTTTTAATATTTTTGGGCCTAAATTAGGAGTTAGAACTAGTTTTGCTGTTGGCTCGCATCTTCGCACCGCTTCTCCCACGCTCGCGCACACCACCTGATTCGCCGCGCAGCTCTGCATCAAGGAGACGTTTGTTGTTATTTGGTGGTACTAATTAGTATTTAGTAAGGTATTTAGTAATTTGTTAGTAAATTTGTTGAAGGTTAATTAAATTGCTGATAAATCAGTAAGTAAGTCGTGGCAGGCATCATTGAGCATTATTGAAGAACCATTGCAATTGGCATTTATCTGAACACACAGCCTTACAACTTCACAACCACAATCCAAATACTTCATTCATTTCGGTTCATTTCACCAACAATCACATAAATTCCTTCGACTACAAGCACATGGTGCATCGGTTAAAATAACATGACATCAGCTAGCACAGTCACACAGGCCGATAAAATTGTTGTTGTGGAAATTTTCGTAGAGTTGCACGAACACGTCAGATTAGCGAAGGAAATCTTGGATGGAAATCTTGGAGAGGAATTCTTGGATCGAAAGGAATTACCGGATATCCAGGAAATCATTCGAGACTTGGACGCCTACTTGCAATACTACATCGACGCATTCGATGCTTGGGAAATCAAGATCAACTCCATCACAACAAGATCGAAGGAGCAGGAAGCGAAAGAGCTACAAGCATGGATCGATGAGGACCCAAGATCACGCACGAAGGCAGGCGCCACGATCAGCGGGAAGGAACTTAAACGCAAGTTAGCCAAGCTTTTCAGGCGTAAAGAACCTCCTCGAAGAGAGCACGTTGAAGCACAGCCGGTACAAGAGCAGAGCCTCATCACAGCTCATCACGAGCAAGCCTTGCAGAGGTTGCCTCCACCGACACTTCCTACCTTTGCCGGCATCAGAGCTGAATACACCGCCTGGTGGGAACAGTTTCAAGAGATGATCCACAACAGATTAGACATCACGAAAGCGGACAAAATGCGCTACTTGAGGCAATCAATACGTGATGAGGCCAAGGTGGCACTCAGTCATCTCAGCGCGACTTCAGTGGATTACGACATCGCCATCCAGTTATTACACGACACATTCAGCGAAACTAAAGCTGACTCAATAATGGAATTAGCTCAACTGCAATCCCTCCGCCTCACAGACACATCTTGGGCAGCACAACTTTCTCTCGTCACCGCTCTCAAGGCAGTTACGGCTAAACTTAGCCGTACGCAAGAAGGCCTGCAAGCCAACACCCTCATGCATCAACTCTGTAAGGAGACCCGCCAAATTATTGCTTATGCCTTTATAATGTAGTGATCTACATTTGTATGTTTCTTTTTGTTATTATGTTTTTTTGGAGACATCCTTTCGATGTCTCCTTTCGATATTTCCTTTTAATGTTAGGTGCATACCTCTCGCGCGATTCGGCTGGCCAGCCATATTGTTGTTAATGTTTCCCTGATTCTGTTCTCCTGTGTTTTGTTGCTTTGGTTTTGATTGCTTTAGAATTGTGTTTTGAATAAAGAGATATTCTCTCGCGTCCGTTGCTTGGGATCAACGAGGAGTACGGAATACTCTAACTTACATGGGGGCCGAACCAGTCGAACTTTGAGGATAAGTTTTTCTTAGAAACGCATTTTTTCGTGATTTTCGTGATTGTTCGACATTTCGTGATTTTCGAGAAAAAGGACTTTTCGACATTTCGAAAAAGAGGCTCTTGTGACTTTCGACAGTTCGAAAGTGAGCCGAGACTTTCGACATTTCGAAAGTGGGCCGCGACTTTCGACATTTTGAAAGTGAGCCCAAAGCTATTGTGCCCTGTTGTTGTGGAAGTGCTCTCTTGAGAGAGCGACGCGGTCGAGCGTTGCGTTCGAGCGAGAGGTTGAAGTCAAGCTGGTAGAGCTTTGGAAAGGACGAAAAGAGACGATTGAAGCATCCTTCGGTTGTTCGCTCATTGCTCGTGTTCGCGACGTAGTTGCATGCGCATTGCTCGCCGTATTGACGATTTAAGAAAGTTGTGTGAAAACTGGAAAATTGCAGCTATGTCAGTCGAGCACAGGAATGAGGACATTGCGCGGGAGGACAACATTTACTTAGAAAAGAACCCGCTCGGTCTCACGAAGGACGAAAAACCGAAGGAAAGAGAGGTGAGCCAATTGAGTAAAATTGGAGAATTTATGAAAAAAATAGAGGGACGAATAGAAGAAATTGAAGAAGCGGCAACAGATACAAAGATAAGTAAAAGAAAAATAGCGGAGATGGCGATTCAATTATGTGAGGAGTGTAAAGACTGGGGAAAAAGTTGTGACAACTGGGAGAAGAACATGCAGTGGAAGTTGAAAGAAGACAAAATGCTGCAGGATCACTCTCAGACTACCGTGAGAGCGCTAGAGGCCAAACTTGAAGCATACAAGAAAAGGACCGAGGAGCAGCTCAAAGAAATAAAAGGTCAGTACGAGAAACATGGAGAAAGACTTGAAGTTGAACAGGTGATAAGAAGAGTGGAAAACTCGAAGAAAAGAGAGTCATACGTGCAATTGCAGAACCCAGAGGAACTCAATGGTCGAGATCAGCAGGACGCCCACCAAATCACAGGTATGAGTTCGAGAAATTCTTCCGAGTTTGGTGAGAATCAAAGGAGAAATAGAGAAGAAAGAGATACAATAAATGGGTTGAGCTCAGTAATAGCATCTATGGCCCTACCAAGCATTCAACCTTTCTCGGGCAGAGGCGGTGCTAAGGAATTTCGGGAATTCGTGGAAAGAATTGACATGAAATACGGACAACTAGTAAGTGAAGATCAACTGATCACAATACTCAGACAACACTTGGAAGGAGACGCATTACGCATTTTCGAAACCCTCCCTCAAGAGATAAAGAATGGTTCCTACCGAGGGATCGTACAAAAAATGGCGGACAGATTCAAAAAGGATCAGACGTTGAAAAAGTATGATGCACACAGGCCGATAAAATTGTTGTTGTGGAAATTTTCGTAGAGTTGCACGAACACGTCAGATTAGCGAAGGAAATCTTGGATGGAAATCTTGGAGAGGAATTCTTGGATCGAAAGGAATTACCGGATATCCAGGAAATCATTGGAGACTTGGACGCCTACTTGCAATACTACATCGACGCATTCGATGCTTGGGAAATCAAGATCAACTCCATCACAACAAGATCGAAGGAGCAGGAAGCGAAAGAGCTACAAGCATGGATCGATGAGGACCCAAGATCACGCACGAAGGCAGGCGCCACGATCAGCGGGAAGGAACTTAAACGCAAGTTAGCCAAGCTTCTCAGGCGTAAAGAACCTCCTCGAAGAGAGCACGTTGAAGCACAGCCGGTACAAGAGCAGAGCCTCATCACAGCTCATCACGAGCAAGCCTTGCAGAGGTTGCCTCCACCGACACTTCCTACCTTTGCCGGCATCAGAGCTGAATACACCGCCTGGTGGGAACAGTTTCAAGAGATGATCCACAACAGATTAGACATCACGAAAGCGGACAAAATGCGCTACTTGAGGCAATCAATACGTGATGAGGCCAAGGTGGCACTCAGTCATCTCAGCGCGACTTCAGTGGATTACGACATCGCCATCCAGTTATTACACGACACATTCAGCGAATCTAAAGCTGACTCAATAATGGAATTAGCTCAACTGCGATCCCTCCGCCCCACAGACACATCTTGGGCAGCACAACTTTCTCTCGTCACCGCTCTCAAGGCAGTTACGGCTAAACTTAGCCGTACGCAAGAAGGCCTGCAAGCCAACACCCTCATGCATCAACTCATTTTGGAAAAATTTCCTGCAAAAACCAGAGAGACATTACTGAGGTATATGTACGATCATGAGGAAATCACGGCAACCATGATCCTAAGTCATGCAGAACAATACATCAAAAGAGAAATGTTCGCAATTACAATGACGGAAAAAACAACCGTTTCTACCAAGTATCAGGAGCCTACCAAGAATTATCACATCAACGCAGGACTGGAATTTAATAGATCAGCAATGAAAAAGCAGGAGAACTACAAAGCGAGAAGTGATTATGGAGAGGTTCAAGCATGTGCATATTGTTCAGAAGCTCATCTTTCATGGTCATGTCAGAAAATGTGGAGGATCAAAGACCGCATCAAATTTCTCAGAGAGCAAGGGCTATGTCAAGGATGCCTAGCGAGAGGAGGCACATCGCATACTTGCAACTCCAGATGTCCCCTGTGTAGCGGCCCACACGATATCTCGACGTGCTTCAAACTTATCAGCATAAACAAGGTGGATAAAGAGAGGAAGCATTCCAACGAGGGAAAACAACCATTCAATCGTGCTCGTACTAACAACAACGAAGATAATCAACAGAGAAAAGAAAGACGAAATCAAAACGTCAACACTTCTTCTCTTCACACTTCTGCCAATACCAACTACAAACCCAGATTACTCACTGGCCGAGTACAAGTCAGAAGTAAAGCGGGAACGGAAATAAACTACCTTCTCGATTCTGGAGCTTCTATTTCTTTAATTGACGAGACATTGGCAGAGGAACTACAACTACAGTTTCTCAGATCTTCGGAGTTTACTCTTTGCGGGCTTGGCGGAAACACCAAGGGAAAGAGAAGGTACAAGATGTACAATGTCCCGATCATCACCTCCGATGGTGGGACAATGTTAATCGAGGCAGCAGCACACCCGAAACCCATCACAGCCGATTTGGACATCGAACCCCTACCTCAGCAGGATATCGATTACATGGCTTCGAAAGGTATACATTTATCTGGAGAAGGAGGGAGCACAACACAGGTGACACCAGAGCTACTGATAGGGAACACAGATTTCTTGAGATGTATTCGATGGAACCAGGAAATCGTACACCTACCAAGTGGATATCTACTGATGAACACAACTCTGGGTTGGATAGCAACCGGAGCCAGGAACGGGAATTTCCCGTGGGAACATCACTGTGTCTCGACAGTGATCAACTCGAAACGTCAAGAAACCGAGGCTCTTCGCAAGTTTTTGGCACTTGATGAAGCAGTTAAGGAAGGAGAAGACAGCGAGAGCAAAAACTCGACGTATCAACAAGATCGCGTCGGCTGCCACTTTTCAGAAAATGTGGAAATAAACGAGAGCAGAATATACACAAGATACTGTATCAAGGAGGAGAATATGCCTCAGTTATCTCGCAACTTCAATAGCTCCATCGCTCGTCTTCGCAACAAGATTGATTCTCTGCGAGAGAAAGGATTGCTTCAACATTACAACGATATCATCCTGGATTACTTAAAAAAGGGATACATCGAGGAAGTCCCGGACTCGGAAATCGAAGGAACTGACCCAACAACATATCTTCCTCACCATCCAGTTTACCGACCAGAAAAGCCAACAAAACCAATCCGCATCGTTTTCGATGCTTCTTCCAAGGAACGAGGAAAGCTCTCGCTCAACGATTGCATGGCAGAAGGAGTTATTCAGCTCGAGCACATTCCAGCATTAATCATACGAGCCCGTTGCGCTACGAGTATTGTGACAGCGGATGTGGAAGCAGCTTTTCTCCAAATCAAAATTCAACCGGATCAACGAAACCTACTGAGGCTCCTGTGGGTTTGGGACCCCGACAAACCGCCTGGAAAGAACAATCTTGTGACATATCGATTTACTGTCACGCCATTCGGGATCAGTCAAAGTCCATATCTACTCGAAGCATCAATATCGCATCAAGTCAAGATATGCGGCAATCGGCAGGATGTCGACGAGAAGCAAAATTTTGTTCTGGAACAACTGAAGAACAACGTCTACGTGGACAACATACTCTTCGAGTGCGATGAAACCACAGACAAAAAACAGTTGTACAAGGATTCGAAGGGAATACTGGCCGGCATCTCAATGAACCTCAGAGAATTCGCTTCGGACGATAGCGCCTTCATATCGGAACTTCCCACTGCGGACCAAGGAAAAATCGGCGAGCAGAAATTACTTGGAGTCAAATGGAATTCACGGACCGACAATCTCCATCTACTCGCGGAAATGCCAATTGCTTCAAGCTTGACAAAACGAGTCGTCTTGAAGAAGATTGCAACTCCATTCGACCCTCTCGGCCTTTTAGCTCCGCTTCTGCTACCTGCAAAAATATTTGTTCAAGGACTGTGGAAAAAGGACTACGGATGGGACACTAAATTGGAACCAGAAGACGCGAATTCTTGGAAACGCATTGAGCAAGACATAGCACAGTTCTCCATTCACCGCCCCAGATCAACGGCGATTCCAAGCGAGAACTGGATTTTAGCCGTATTCGTCGATGCTTCTTTGAAGGCTCTAGGAGCATCAGTCTACGTCGTTGGAAATAATGGAGCGGAAATCCTGATGGCGAGATCACAGGCGAGATCACGGAAATCCTGATGGCGAGATCACAGTGTTTCTCCAATCACTCATGTTGCAAAATAAACCAGAACAACATCCAGATGGACGTTGTCACGGTCGGACGTTAATTAATTGTTAATTATGAATGTTAGTATTGATGATCTACGATGTTATGTCTCTGGTGTTATGTTTCTTATGTTACGTATTATGTTATATATCTCTCACTATTGTTGCGTAGGAAGTTTCGACCTCTCGCGCGCTTCGGCCTGGCCAGCCACATTCTCATTTTTTAATGATTAAGTTCGTTTTTGTTTTCTCGTAAAAGCCCGATTGTGAGGGTTAGAGTGGAGTGTTGTGTTGCTCTGGGAGCAAGTCGTTTGGATTGGTTGTGGTGATTTTGTGAGAAGACCGTAGCGGCGTGAGTCTCTAGGGGCTGCGTCCGTTACAGCTCCAGTTGTTCTACGGGTTCTACGAGCTCGTAGGGTGACTCGAGTGTCTGAAAGGAGCTGTTTAGCCCGCTAACGGGCCTGGTGTAATCGATTGAAGAATTTGTTGTGCTTCTCTGCGTTGAAGTTGTTATTTGGTGCTCCTTGCTGAAATAAATATCGGCATCTAAAAACTCTGTTTGTGTTCAGCATTCCAAGTCACAGCGTGAAACTAATTCGCGAACTACATTACAATTTGACAATGAGATCCACGTGCTGAAATCAAGCTTCAAATGACTATAGGCATGATTTATCAAGACGTGTTTCAGCCAAGCACTAAGTATAAATCATTATTCATACTTTCTTGACTAGCATATCTTTGTTGGCACTTGTCTAGCTCGACGTAGGCTCCCCCTGTATTTTTCAATAACTTGAATAACCAATAGTTGATGAATAGCCCTTTATTTCAATAACTATGTTATGAAGAATTAGTCAAAAATGGGAAAAAGCAATCGCAAACATTGATATACTTCTTGAAAGGTGAAATGAGAAAATTGTCCACAATTTATCTTTCTCATTTTCGTCTCTGCACAAGAGCTACAATTGTTTTTTGACATATGAAAGGATCCGTTTTAAGTATCTTTTTCGAAATAACAACTTCTTTCCTTGTTATATTGAATCCCAGTACCGAAGGCAACTTCTTCAGAATTGTGTTTCCTCAGTTTCATCTAAGAATTTTCGATTGCGGTGGCGTTTGAATTTCTTGCCACTGCAAAGGTTGTTGCTGCGCATTGAGCGGACCATTCAAAGTCTATCGGCCGTAATTAGTCGATGAATATAGACCTCCGCCCCCCATCATCGCAGTCGGTGCGTACTGCTGACCCGGACAAATTGGTTTGGCTGCAATTCTTCCATCACATCCTTGTAATCTACATCAACTTCGAAAGGCCATTTTTTTCGCTATGATAAAAATTCTAATTTTCTCTACCATTATGTCAACTTGAGTTTTGTCAATAATAAAATGAAATAAAATCTTTGCTTTTAGCAATGAAAAGTTCGCCTTTACATGAAGCAGTGACTATACTTACTCTAGCGCGTGGCTCAACTTCGAAAGGCCTTTTTTTGGCTATGATAAAAATTAAAAATTTCTTTTCCATTATGTCAACTTGAGTTTTGTCATTGATAAAATGAAATAATAACTTTGCTTTTAGCAATCGAAAGTTCCTTTTTATATAAAAAAAATAAGAAAAATATCATTTGGTAACCTGAGCTGTTAGATTTCATGATAACTTCTGAATCTCGGTTTATATTATCCAAGAAGAGGCTCGAACTGAAATGAGAATTTTTCGCAAGTTTTGAAACGAAATGAGGCATAATACAATGACTGAATCTCTCAGAAAAACATAGAGAAAGAAAAAAAAATCCGTTAAAAGTTCCAAGTTATTCGATTTTTTGGAATTGTTTGGAATTACGGAATATTAGTGTGGCAGAAAAAAATGCGTACCAAAATATTGTCATTGCGGTCTCTACATTAATGATTAATCATTTGAAAATACTTGTGAAATATTGCAGTCCGATTGGCTGAACTGAATGCACAATCTGCTCCTAAAAAACGGCCTCAACTAAAGTCATTGGTTTCTCTCTCTTTTTCCTTTTTCTTTTTTTATATTTCTCTTTTTTCTTATGAAAGTAATTGAGCTAGGTCGTTTTTAAACTAGGCGGTTTTTAAAAGCAGATTGTCTGATTCATTTCAGCCAGTCAGTCTGCAAAAGTTTGTAAGTTTAAAAAAGGTTTCATTTTATAGTTTCATTGTTATTTTTAAAGCTGACTTTATCACACGGCCTTTTCTCGATTCAGTCGTCAGCTTTCTTTCCAAAAAAAACCCGCTTGCTAAAACTTATCACGATTCTCACCACTGCACACTATTATCTGATATTTAATTCGCAACTTTCAATATTTCCTAATGATTTACTATGTAAACACTTGACGCTGAAATCACGACACTTCGTATCATTGATACTTCGTACCCGACGTACCCGCGATACTTCGTATGAGCGACACTTTGGGTACTTGTCCAAATCCACTTAGGCTACGCTTCTCTCTCCCCTCGGGATGGGGCGGAGTCATGGACGTATGACAAATTTTTTGATACGGTCTTGTTAGCCTAAGCCGTACGGCCTCGTTAGCGTAAACTTTTTCCTAAGCCAAAGCAGAAAAAAAACATGCGAAGTATGTTAGGCTTAGGCTCTACGCAAGCGAAGTAAGTGCCCGTTTTCGAATAATTTGTGCATTTGAGATACATCCAAACAGTTGTGAGCGTTGTTCGCTTTGGAGGCTTACTCTCGCCAGCTCTTATTCCCTGGGCATACCTTGCGTCTTGTCTTGCAGACATTGGAATACTAGGCGAAAAATTGGCTTTAAACGCTACGGTTTCGATTTTTTTTCTCATAATGTATCATTTTTAGCATCAGGGACTCCGGTTCTTGAAAAAATCATTTTTACATCAAAAAGTTATTTTTTATATTCAAAACGCTTAGGCTTAGTAAAATTTCACGCTAGCTGTGAAAACTGTGACATTCGTTTTATTTGAGGAAGAGGGTCGGAAGGTCGGTCGCCCTAGGAATTTTTTTGCCAGTTGGCAGTTTACCTATGTTTATCCTACATCTTGAAAAAAAAAGAAATTTTAAAAAGTTCTGACCGGTGCTTCGAAAACAGTTGCTCTAAGAAGTCCCAGACGCAGACTGACCGGAGTATAAACTGTTCCTTTTTTTTCAGAACCTGAATATACGTTTGGATTTAAAATTGATCGTTAGGTTTGTTCTATACTTGGAAGAAGGAACCAAACAACTTGTTGTTGCAAGGAAATATTAATCAGCGAGCAAGCAATTGAGAAACTCAGTATTCGAACTGCTTCAGATGATTCAGGATTAAAACGGGTGTTTTTTTCACATTACTGTCTAAGGTGTATTAAAATTTCATGAAATGGAGGTGAAAACACCGAAAAAATTTTCAAAGGGGTGCAATTTGTCGAATGAAATGAATTTCCAAAAACCAACTTGCAGTTGATGGAAATTGCAGCTGATCAAACGGTAGCTGATGAAAATTCCAACAACAGAGCTATTTAGGAGCTCAGTTCATCTGTAAAATATCAAAAATGTTGAAATAAATCTCACCAAAAATTCATAATTCTATGGATATGTTGGCGGAGCCCACGCACGAATGGAAGCGATTTTCGCATGACTCATCACGGCTTCACTGACATTGCTTGAAGCCAACTATGCTACTCGTTAACATATAAAAAATAATCGATGCAAATAATGATTTAAACTACGTGTGACCTCTCGAAAATCAACTGGGAAAAATAAGACGAAAACACAATCAAGAGAAAAGGGAAAATGATTGCAACGGATTTGAAACAGTTTCGAAATTGTTTTCACACAGAACATTAGGATTCAAAGTATCTATAAAACAGATAAATGATTGAAATTTTTTCCGAATGCTGGAATAAAGAAGACATTGACTATACTTGCGAGAAAAAATTTATTCAAAATTTCTCAAATTGACATTAATGATTGATCATTTGAAAATTCCACGACAAAAATATCTGAATTGGTTTGAACAGAGAGCTACCGTATCAAGTACACTCACATATACACTAAAAGTTCTTTCTGATTCGTTTAACCCTCCCTCACAATGGTCGCGATTTAAAGAGCTGGGTTATTTTTTTTTAAATCGATGCAAAGAAAACATAATCGATGCAAAGAATGTTTTAGACTACGTGTGACCTTTCGAAAATCAACGGGGAAAAATAAGACGAAAATACAATCAAGAGAGAAGGGAAAATGATTCTAACGAATTTGAAACAGTTTCGAAATTGTTTTCACACAGAACATTAGGATTCAAAGTATCTATAAAACAGATAAATGATTGAATTATTTCCCGAATGCTGGAATAAAGAAGACATTGACCATACTTGCGAGAAAAAATTCACTCAAAATTTCTCAAATTTACATTAATGATTAATCATTTGAAAATACTTGTGAAATATTGCAGTCCGACTGGCTGAACTGAATTCACAATCGGCTACTAAAAAACGGCCTCAACTAAAGTCATTGGTTTCTCTTTCTTTTTTTCTTTTTATTTTTTTATATTTCTCTTTATTTTTTCTTTCTCTTTTTTCTTATGAAAGTAATTGAGCTAGGTCGTTTTTTTTAAACTAGGCGGTTTTTAAAAGCAGATTGTCTGATTCACTTCAGCCAGTCGGTCTGCAAAAGTTTGTAAGTTTAAAAAAGGTTTAATTTTATAGTTTCATTGTTATTTTTAAAGCTGACTTTATCACACGGCCTTTTCTCGATTCAGTCGTCAGCTTTCTTTCTAAAAAAAACCCGCTTGCTGAAACTTATCACGATTCTCACCACTGCACACTATTATCTGATATTTAATTCGCAACTTTCAATATTTCCTAATGATTTACTATGTAAACACTTGACGCTGAAATCACGACACTTCGTATCATTGATACTTCGTACCCGACGTACCCGCGATACTTCGTATGAGCGACATTTTGGGTACTTGTCCAAATCCACTTAGGCTACGCTTCTCTCTCCCCTCGGGATGGGGCGGAGTCATGGACGTATGACAAATTTTTTGATACGGTCTTGTTAGCCTAAGCCGTACGGCCTCGTTAGCGTAAACTTTTTCCTAAGCCTAAGCAGAAAAAAAACATGCGAAGTATGTTAGGCTTAGGCTCTACGCAAGCGAAGTAATACAGTGCCCGTTTTCGAATAATTTGTGCATTTGAGATACATCCAAACAGTTGTGAGCGTTGTTCGCTTTGTAGGCTTACTCTCGCCAGCTCTCATTCCCTGGGCATACCTTGCGTCTTGTCTTGCAGACATTGGAATACTAGGCGAAAAATTGGCTTTAAACGCTACGGTTTCGAATTTTTTTTTCATAATGTATCATTTTGAGCATCAGGGACTCCGGTTCTTGAAAAAATCATTTTTACATCAAAAAGTTATTTTTTATATTCAAAACGCTTAGGCTTAGTAAAAGTTTACGCTAACGAGGCCGTGCGGCTTATGCTAACGATACCGTATCAAAAAAATAATGTTAAAAAAATAGCATCGTGCCAATGTCTGCAAGAAAAGACGCAGGATATGCCCATCAGGAAATAAAAGTCCTCTCGCCCTATGCTACAACAGCTTCTTTCCTCGAAATCGATTGAGATACGAATTTCAAAGAAGGTGCATATATATTTGACGAGTCAGTTGGTGAGTCGACTGACGATAATATTGTGACTAAGTGTTACTAACGATCTCGCTCCTAAGCCAAACAGCCAGCTAACTCGAAAAAAAGGAGTCAAAAATTAATCAGTGCGACTCACCGATTGTTAATAAGGATTTGAATGGTCATGTGAGACCCCATTTCGGCTTGCCTCTGTTTTTCAGTTTATAGGGGGAGGAACCTATTGTTCAAATCTAGAAGAAAAATCGAGGTTTCTGGTAGATTTTTTTTCATCATAAAAAGGAACTCGCGGGTCTTTGTTTTAAAAAAAATTCCGCGTTTTGGCGGGCCTTTGTACCTGTTTTTTGCACACCCTGTTACAAATTGACTGACCTACCGCCAGTCGACTCACCAAATGTATTAGTACCTCAAGCAAGGACCCACTCTAGGCATAACAAACCTCGGATAGGGAGGGTCATTGATTATTCGTTCTTGCTTGCTAGCATCTCACTTCCCGTTGTGTTATAGTGCAGCTGGTTCAATTAGCTTAGACAGATGTCTCAGATCAAAGACGCGCCCCCAATTTCAGCCTCACAAAGAAATTGGATAAACAAGAAGACCCCATAAAGGCTTCAGAGTGGTACCATTACGTGAAAGAAAAGAATAAACAAAAAATCAGAGTTTTAACTTCATTAATTCTTCAATTTATAACGTTAATTTGGACGAATAAACACTTAGGAAATCAAAATTCAGTATCGATAAGGAGTTGTGTCAAAAGGATCATAACACCCCACTCTCATTAATGAAAAGCCCAATTGCTTGTAGTATTTATGAAATCCGTGTAACAAAACTCAGACACATTGATCATTCACAGGATTGAAACGATATTTGCTGAATTGAAATGCATATATAGTTATGAAGTTTGAGAATAATAAATATACTGAGAATGAGGTCTTTTCCTCACTCAATGGTGGTCTATTCTATCTATCTATCGATTTAATGAGAGGAGGCCCTTTCCTCACTCACACAAACCTTCTATCTAGATAATGATCGCCTGCCACGCCTTTTAATTCCAATATTCAATCCCTTGAGAGAATAAATTCAATTTATCGGCCACTTAGGCAAAGATCAATCAAACAAACAAGAAATCAGCAAACAATGATGACAAATTTAACTCCCTTCAATTAATATTAGGACGTCTTCACAAAAAAGGACGTCTTCACAAAATAGGACGTCTTCACAAAAGGCTGAGTCGTAATTTAGCCGCAGAAGAGGTAGTACACACAACTGCTAGTAGAACACTTTCTACCCTTACTCCAAGCTATCAAAGCTATTTTAAACCTATTTTAGCGGCTTGTGGATTACACCAAAATATATAAACTTAATATTACCGTAACGAGAATTTCCAGGCGAGAAATAATATTATATGAAATTCCGTGATAGAATATTATAGTCTCACTAAAATATAAGGGTATTCGTATAACGAATACATTGGGGGCGGCGAGAGAAACCGATTGTAAAGAACATTAAACATGCACATGAACTCGGACCAAAAAAAAGACATCATTTGATGTTTTTGAAGAAGATTGGATTCATCGGGCAGATCGCGATGTTATGGAGTCCTTGGCACATTGAGCAAGGACGGATGGGGCACGCCTTGTCGATGTGTGGAAACTTCAGACATTGAGAGCATCGGCCTTTAGTGATGAGAATGCGCTGTCGTCCATGAAGATCGACGATGTTCTCGCAAGAAGAGGCGATGTGTCCGGTCCTGTCACACAAGAGAAATGCAGTGGCTGGCTTCTTGAATCTTCTTTCCTCGAACTTCGTAGGAGCCCTTGCATCCGAATGTTTACGACGACGAGACTGCCGATGCTCAAATTGTTGCGGTCCTTTCACAGTGCTTTCTCTCTCAGATTCGACAAACTTGTCCAATCTATTCGAGATCTCAGCAAGGGAGCTTTCTATCGACTCTATACTAGCCAGACAATGATCGACCCTTTCTGCGGTCTTTCTAACTGTCGCTAGATTCCTCTCTTCTAACTTCTTCATTCTTTCTTCCAATCCTTTGACGTGAGCGATTACCTTCAGCTCACTGTTCGTTATGTGCGCATTGATGCTCTGGCTCACGTCCAATAGACTGGCGGCACTTCTATCAATCGTACGAACTTCTTCACCAAGGAGTTCAACTTCGTCCAGAGCTTCCATCATCTCAACAAACACAGTTGTTTTTGATGAAAACGATTCGAACCAATTACTATGTACAAACTATAGGGTCACCTCTAGGTGAGAAAGCTCATGAGTCCACCAAACAAATTTAACAAATTTCTAATGCACAATCTATAGGTCGCCTCTGGGAAAGAAGCCCCCTTACTTATGTACAAACTATAAGGTCACCTCTAGGTGAGAGTGCCCCTCTCCAATCGATTTCTATCATTTGCGCAGCAGGCGCCAGTAAGCGGGATCTCTTGCAAGAGATTTGCATGCTCTCATAGGTCTATTCGATGGTATATGAGTTTCTACACTTCTGGAAGGCTCTTCATGTATCTCTTTGGTCTCCGCACTGGCCTCGAATTCGGGTGCGTCAGTTATTTCCGTGTTAGGGTAAACTTCCAAAGGCACCATTACTAGTTCTCACAACTGCCTCCAGTTATCTACATTCCACAATGCGTGCTAGCGGCCATGAGCCGCGCGGCGTGATTTCTTCTTCCATGAGGACTAGTTCACCGACTATCGGGCCCCGCGCATTCGAACGTCCTGGTTTTAAAGACATTGCTTGTCTGCCCTTCAGCGAAGTTATGTACGATGTGTTGAACAGCTCCCAGCAATGTTGAAGCCTTCTCTCAATATCTTCATACTGAGATCGGATCTTCTTTGCTTCACTGTTGGGGCGGTATTCTTGGTCTGTGGAAGACTCTATTGCTGCAATACCGGTCTTGGTTCCCATTGGCATCAACATATCTATCGGTCGCAGTATTCTATCGTCATCCCTTCTGTCATCAGACAGTTTCATCAACGGTCTACTATTCAAAACAGCTTCGACTTCTACTATCATGCTTTCGAATTCTTCTAAGTTGAGGATGTTTCTGCCAATTGTCCTCACTAAGCAGTTCTTCATCAGACCAACCATTCTCTCATATAAGCCTTCTTGCCATGGTGCATGAGGGGCTGAGAACGACCAATCTATTCCTTTGTGGGCCACATACGAAGTGAACAGTTCATCTTCCATAAAACCACTTTCTCGAAGAGTGTCCTTTGCCCAATGGAAAGTGGGCGCGTTATCCGAAAAAACATTCTCTGGAACGCCTCTTCTCGAAACAAATTTTCTGAATCCTGCTAGGAAGGATTTTGCTGAAAGGCTCTTTGTGACCTCGAGATGCACTGCCCGTGTTGCCATACACGTTATCAGCAGCACGTGCACCTTTGCCAACTCTTCGTTGGCTCTCACCCGGAACGGTCCCGCGTAGTTCAATCCAACGTTTTGGAATGGTCTGCTCTGAATCACGCGTTTTTCCGGGAGGTTGAGTTTTTATTACGCGGAGTCTTTGAAAACATCACGTTGAAATGGTAAAAAGGGGAGTGGATGACAGAGAAATTGATGGGCAGAAGCGAGAAGAGAACTGTAGAGGTCATTGGTGGTTTCCAATGGGAGTTACAAGACGGTCTCTAAGGGGGGAAGTTCGGGAAGAGAACTTCGAATAGGGAAGTGAAGAGTGGCGAATCATTCATTACATGGCAACCGTTCAGGAGGACGAGAAAAGGGAAGAGTGAAATGTCTGGTGGGTCTGGTGGGTGCTGGAAAAGGTCTGGTGCTTCAGGATATCGAAAGGGCAACGACAATGCCTTTCTACACGGAACGCACCTTTTCAGAACCCTTTGGACCTTTCGTCGTCCCTTGACTATCCAATACTTGCATCTTACGGAGTCCAATGTGTGGTTTTCTCCTGAGTGTAACACATCCAGATGTGCCGATTCAATTATGAGCCGCACAAATGAACTGTCATCACCTCCTGGCACAAATATCGGGTACTTGCTATCGTAGGGTAACTTCGAGTTGCTCAACCGACAATGCCCACAACGATAGACTCCATTATTATCGAGGAAGAGTCTTAACTCTCTGTTGCCCGGGTCCTTGATCGACTGCTCATTGGCCATCTGGTGGGTCCTGATGACGCAGATCTCAACCCTTTCTATTTCTTCAGCCTTTAAGGGACCCTTCACTGGTCCCTCACTTACAAGACGATGGAGTATTGCCTTACAATCACCCTCGAGTCTCGAAAATCGTCTTCTGAGATGTCGCAGAACCTGCGCCATGACTCGCTTCATACGGATGAGGCTCGAAAATCTATTTGCATCGAGCAGGGGTCTGCTCATCTGACGCTGTGTGATCGCAAGTACTGGCTGCGGTGTGTTCAGCTCCTTGGCCTTCTCAAGAACTTCAGGAGGTGTGTCTTCGGTTTAAAACGTGCCTGGCTTAGGATTCCATCAATGGTCAGCCAACTCGGACCTGACGACCAAAGACTGTCCTTTAACATAAACCCTTTGGAGCAAACACCCCTTGTGGCCAAGTCTGCCGGGTTGTCTGCAGTTCGGACATGCTTCAGAATCACACACTCCTCCACAGCAGAGCACACATTTTCATGAGACTCTCGACAAATTGCCTTCCTTTCTAAGGCTATTTTCTGAACCAGGTTCATGATCGAACGATTCCCTCGAACCGAGTTGTGCTTGACTCTTCCAACCACCCAGTGCAACGCGATCGTACTATCCGAGAACATGTGTGTTTCATCCACCCTGCGGAGATGAGTCTTCGTAACACTTGTTATCACAAATCTCAACAACTTGGCCGCAAGGAGTATTGCTTTGAGCTCCAACATTGGGATAGTGAGCTTGTTCTTCAACGGGGCGAGTTGGGAGCGAGCCATTGCCACGCTAGCGCCTGATTCACCGACCACATACACCACTGCTGCCATGGACTTCGCCGATGCGTCGGCAAATGCGACCAACATCAGTCCTTTCTGATTTTGTCCAAAGCGACGTGGAATGCAGTGTTGAAATGTCGAAGCATCATTTTCGATTTTCAACCACTCTTGCTTGTCTTCTTCCGATATCGGACTATCCCAGCCATAGTTCTTGTTCCACAACTGCTGAACGAACAATTTGGCTGGTAAGAGTATAGGTGCCATCAAACCAAGGGGATCGAAGGTAGATGCCAGTTTGCTTAATATGCTTCTCTTGGTCAGACTACACGTGGTGACCGGCATATTAGTTTTCAGAGCAAACTCATCCCTTTCGGAACACCAGTGCATTCCTAGTACTTTCTGCATGCCCACCTTGCCCCGATCCGCATATGGGAGTGATTCTATGAATGGGCCGTCTTCCGAAGAAAACTCTGTCAAATTCATTCCAATCATCGCGAAGATTCTTTTTGATTCTTGATAAAGTTCCTTTTTATCGGTACTTGCTTCACACTCCAGTACGAAATTGTCTACATACAAGTTCTCTTGAAATTGTTCGAGTACGGTATTTGTGGCAACATCATCACTCGTAGGGCTCGACAAACTTCTTGTGAGCTCCACATGGTATCGAATGGAAGACTCGAGCAGGTATGGGCTCTGTGAAATCCCAAAGGGAGCCACCTTGAACCTCATGTGCACAATATTCTCATCGTGCATGGGTTTGTCAACGTTCTTCAACCACAAGAATCTCAAAAAATCTCTCTGATCTGGAGAGATCCCAATTTGCAAGAACGCGGCTTCTACATCGCTCAGCAGTATACTATGTGCACCTCTTGTGCGGAGAAGAAGGGCTGGTATACGCTCGAGGCGTACTTGAGCATCTCTCAAACACTCATTCAGAGATATCCTTCCTCTTTCTTTGGCGGATGCGTCGAAAACTATACGAATCGGTTTTTCGGGCTTATCTACCCTGAAAACTGGATGGTGCGGGAGATAGCTGAAACGGTCCCTCTCTAAAGGGGGCTTCACGATTTCCACGTAACTCTTTGTGAGGTGCTCTTTGATTTTCTCATCGTAAGCGTTGAGCATCCCCTTGGATCTCAAGCTTGATAGAACATTCCGCATTCTCGCGTGAGCGCACTGCCAATTTGTCGATAGCTTATCGAGACATTCTTCCTTGATACAGTACCGAGTATGGACCTTTCCTTTCTCTATGTGTACATTATCGCGGAAATAGCCATCGACATCAAAGGCTTTTGTTTCAACCTCGTCCAATTCTCCTTTCACGCATTCTTCCAAAGCCAAGAACTTCTGCAGAGGTTCCTTCAACTCCTTCATCGCACTGCTCTTGCTAATCACGTGTGCCACTGTTCGCTTGCGTGTATCTTGCTCTTCTCCCCCTGTTGCGATCCAACCGAGGAGTGATGGTAATAGGACAGTACCACTGCTCAAGTAGATTCTATGTTGCTTCACACGAGTTATCAGCAGATAATCTCTGTTTCCAAGCAGCAGCTGAGGATTGATTGTGCTTGATCGATTCCATTCATCGGCCATTTCCAATTTTCTTCTGCGAATCTCACTTCTATCTACTTCCCGTAGAGGCAGATATTTCATTGTACCGACAATGGGTTCTGGAAACGTTTGCCGTAACAGGAAACTGGTTTATAGCCACCTTAGCTACTCCCTGCACACATGCCAACAAGTAGCTCATCTTTTCTGAGTCCGAAATGTCTGTTCTCGCATGAACCATTTCTTCAAAACGTTCATACCAATCGTGGAACTCGAGGTTGTCTCCTGAGAACACTGGCAGCGGGAGAGAAGGAAGGCGCGGAAGTCTCGAGGAAGCCCGCGCTTCACTGTGACTCGGCTCTCTTATCCGACTCTCTTCTACTCTTGCCACATCGCTGGCGTCTGGAATTCTCTCCTGTGACGTTTCCAACTCCGGATCATCATGTACCAAACTATCTGCCACATCAACTTTCAATTCTTCAATCAAAAATTCCAAGTCCGCCACAGTGATGTCTGTCTTCCTCTTTAAAGTGCCCAAAAAACGGTTCTGATCTGTCTTCAACCAATCTTCAAAACTTTTTCGGTGATGAGCCTTCGCTGCTTTGTCTTCAACCTTGTTGTCCGCCTTTGTCAACTCGTTATAAGCATTCGTATAATGCTTGGAGTCGACCGAAAGTCTATTCAGCAGCAGCTTGACCTTTCTCGTACTTGCTTTTCTATCGGAGTCTTCCAAAATCGATGAAGACATCAAGTTCTCAGCGGCAACAAAATGGCCCGTCACATTGTAAAACTGAATTTCAAGATGAGTTCTCTCAGAGAGCTCATCCACAACCAATCGATCTTGCACATCAAGAGATTCTTCATCATTCTTTGCCATCCTGGGGCCGATGCACCATATACTGAGAATGAGGTCTTTTCCTCACTCTCTCAGGTTTCCTCAATGGTGGTCTATTCTATCTATCTATCGATTTAATGAGAGGTTTCCTCACTCACACAAACCTTCTATCTAGATAATGATCGCCTGCCACGCCTTTTAATTCCAATATTCAATCCCTTGTGAGAATAAATTCAATTTATCGGCCACTTAGGCAAAGATCAATCAAACAAACAAAAAATCACCAAACAATGATGACAAATTTAACTCCCTTCAATTAATATTAAGACGTCTTCACAAAAAAGGACGTCTTCACAAAATAGGACGTCTTCACAAAAGGCTGAGTCGTAATTGAGCCGCAGAAGAGGTAGTACACACAACTGCTAGTAGAACACTTTCTACCCTTACTCCAAGCTATCAAAGCTATTTTAAACCTATTTTAGCGGCTTGTGAATTACACCAAAATATATAAACTTAATATTACCGTAACGAGAATTTCCAGGCGAGAAATATTATTATATGAAATTCCGTAATAGAATATTATAGTCTCACTAAAATATAAGGGTATTCGTATAACGAATACAATAAATATGTATAAAAAGTGTGTTTTTATTCGCCTCGGATTACCTTTAATGTTTTTATATATGATCTACTGCCATTTTTTCTTGGAAAAACTCCTGTTAAAAAATTGTAAGCCTCACTGTCTGAAGGCCCTCTTTATTTTTTTCTCTCCATATTTTCTGCTAACATCCAGGGATTAAATGGTTACCGGACCAGATATGTTGGTGCATACATGTTCGCGCCGAGAATGATCTACATTCTATACTCCTTCCGTTCTGTTTCACTTTTTCTCTACTTCTCTTTTCACTCTTTTTGCCTTTCTTCATTCCCTTTTCCACTCTCTTGGCGCGTACAAACATGCCTTATACCGGTCTCATTTAACGCCTGCTAACATCTCATTTCCTCCCACCAATCATCCTTGAGATTGCTAGAGTCAACACGTTTACACAAGTATAAGCAATCCAATTCATGTTGGCTTCAAAGCTACTTCGCATGAATTATGAAGATTTCTATGCCCACGAAATACGGAAACTAGAATTATTCCTGCGGTCCAGTATTAGTACTAGCAGAAAAGTATTAGATCAGTTGGAGATTGTATGAGCCTGGTAAAATATCAGCATTGACTTAGTTATAGTTTAGAGTTAGTGCATTGACCCGCCGCATGGAGGTTTCAGTACATTATAATTGAATTCAATCTATATTTCAACAATATTGGACATGAGCGCCATCCTCCAAAATCCTTCCTCTTCTCCGTTCCAAAACTCTCTTCTGTGGTGAGGTATGCAATGTAAGAATGTATTTATGGAGAGTTTGTTTGAAATAAATAAGGCGAATAACAAGATCTGACCATCGCTTACCAATAAGTTACCATTCAAAGAAAATTATCACTTTTTTGAGGTACGAATACCATTTCTTCGACCGAGTGCTTCAAGCGTGTGCACTCAAGTATGAAGTGGAGAATATGAAGCTGAAGGATTCAACCGAGATTGGAGAAAATGTGATACCCTATCCGGGAGCTGTGGGCTGCGAGCAGGGTGTTTCTTAGCACCCGCCTAACTTTTTTCAAGCGCATAGATTTTAAAAATTTCAGAGTTTAACAGTAAATTTTTCCAATGATTTGGACGTTCCCTACGAAACATCCGAGAAATTTTTTTCGCCAAGCGCATAGATTTAAATGTTTTTCGGAGTTTTTGGGGAGCGCATAGATTTTGTTCAGCCGAAGTACGGGTCAGAGAAACACCCTGGCTGCGAGAAAGGAAGACATCAGGCATAGGGACTCAATGCTCGTATATGGAGAGCCTTGGTGTGTCCCTTAGATCGTGTACGGTTCAATTCTCGGTTTTTTTCTTAAACTTGGAAACTAATACAGAAGAAAACTCTATTATAATTTTTAAAATCTTATTTTAACTAACTTATCTCGACGTTTAACGGCATTCACAAAAAATCTGTCAATACCTTTCGGGGAGACACATAGTATTCACTTGATATCATTTTGCTATGATTATGAACCGGTTTTTCTTCTCTCAAAGCCTCTGTTTATCGGTTTTGGAGCTATTGTAAAATCTGTGCTCAATGGTATACCTTGAACTGGCGCGCTAACTTAGACGGATTGAAAGAAGGAATGGAAGGCGAAATGCATTCAATTCGAACGCTTAATGATTGATTCCATAAAAGGCCATTGTTCCGAAATATTACAAAAGGTTGGATATGATTAATGATTTTTGATCAAGACCGGGTTATCCCAAATGAGTTGAGAGGATGAGTTGATCGTTAGTTTAAATTATGAGTCCATCTTGAGTTCAGAGGATAAGTCCATCATGAGTTTAGAGGATGTGTTGAGGATGAGTCAATAATGATTTGAATGATCAGACGGGCGAATAACGGCCGAAGGCAGCTATGCAGAGTTGATGAAGAGCGGTGCTCTCGAGCAACTTCTGGAAGAATGCAACCAGGAGAAGATAACCGAGACGATGATGAAGGTGAACAGTGTGATCATTCTTGCAGAATGGCTGTAGAGATTCTTGCAGCAAGGCTGCAGACAAGGGTTTTCCTCACAATTTGTGCGTGAAATCGTTTTTCGAATTTACCAGACAATATTAGTTTCATCGCGACCCGAAAGCTCGCAAATTTCGAAATATTTTTTAAAGCTGTAATTATGTGGTTGATTTTTTTAAATGGTCTTGAACTAAGCCGTACGGCTTCGTTTGCGTTTAATTAACTTAGCCCGAGAAAAGATTGAGGAAAGAAAAAAACTGTATGGTATATGTCGATTGCGAAAATCGGGTGCGAAATGTCTCGGTATGAAATTTCGTGTTACCAATAAACTATATTTAGAGCAAACATTACGGTAGCGATTTCGCGTGTGCTATGTCAGATTATACTTGTGAAGTTGTTATAAATAGTGTCATTTCATGCGTTTGTTGTTTTTTCTTCGAATACAAAGAATATGAAACATTCATTTGGAGAATATTGACAACATTTTCTGCTGTTTCACTTCTTTGGAAGAGAAGAGTGTGTTAGAAAACAATTTTGAATATCAGTTGTGATCAACGAAGGATGAATATTGCTTCAGTTTCTAAAACGGACTTGGAGGATAGCGACTTCGATGAGTTCACTCGAGAAAACGACATCGTATCCCAGTCCTCGCTCGTTGATCAGGTCAGCAAAAGTCCATTGACTTATCATTATCAAAGGTGATAATCTTCCTCGCGCTCGTTCACGCCTCGAGGCAGGGTACGCGCTCCCCTGAGAGGCGAGACAGACCTATCCTGGTAGTACTGCCCGCTAGATCACTGCTAGTTGTTTGTAGCAGCAGTGGGGAGAGTCAGATTCGAGCATGAGCACTATCAACATTTTTAAACCCCTTGGTTTGGGTGGATCTGTCCGGGGTAGGAGTCTAACTTAAGACTCTTCGCATAATAGTTGAGCACACTACCATAATGCCACGCCCGGACTATCATTATCAACAGAGTGTTTCTTACCACCCGCATATTTTTTCTCGAGCGCATAGATTTCCAGATTTTAAAAGATTTTGGAATTTTTTCTTCAAAGATTTGGAATTTTCATAGGTAAAAATCGAAAATGTCTCCTTTCGAGTGCATAGATTTGAATGTTTTTCAGACTTGAAGAGCGCATAGATTTTTTTAGTGAAAGAAACACTCTGATTATCATAGGTGAGCTGCACTGTATTACTCCGTTTGCTTATTATTCCGCTGGCGTTAGGTCTCTCTATATTCCTGTCTATCTATTTATCTCTATCACTATCTCACTCTCAATATATTTTTTCTCTCTTTCCCTCTCTCTTGCCTTTTAATTAATGTTTTTCTATCTTTTTTAATGTATCTATCTCTTTCTCATTAATTTTTTTCTAGCTTGCGAGTTACTCGTTTCTGTTACAAGCCCCTGGAGCAACGTTTCCTATTTATGCATTCGTGCTTTTAGTGTGCCGTATGGGCCCGCTGATAGCGGGCTTTTTTCAGAAAGAGCACGGTCGATACCGAAAGAAATTAGTTTTAATGAAGAAAAATAAACAATGGTCTCTCTTTATCAATATCAAAAAGATCCTACCGCAGAACTATAGAGAGAAGCGTCAACAGATGGTCATAACTATCAAACCCCTAAAAGCACCACACAGCTGATGATATGAATGAAATGCATTGAGTAAGAGAGACGACGTCTTCGGGTGTGATTGGACTCTCCGTGTCATATTCACTCACGGTCAGTTCGTCGTTCTGAGAAGTGCTAAGCCGATTAAAAAGTACAGTGGTGCACTTACCAAATTGAAGGACGAAATGAAATCATTAAAAAGTTTTTCGAATGCAACTCACTCTCGCACTTTTCTCTCACAGTGAGCAGTGCGTTTATTGAGAGCTCTGATATTGATTTCTTCACCCAGTGCCCTATATCCTATTCCTGTCCAAACATGTCCTCTTCTTCTGCCAACATTGAAATCGCCTCTCTTCTGGAAACCATCCGTTTACAAGCAGACACGATAGCAACTCAAGCGCGAACCATTGAGGCTCAAAACAAGCAGATTGAGTCTCTCACTCAAGAAAAGTTTGCCGTTTCATCAGCAGCCCAATCTACTTATTTCACTTTGTCTCCAGACGCTGTTGCATATGAGGCAGTCAGACGCTGCCTACTCGAAGACAAAGATGTTATTGAAGAGAAGGCCAAGAATATCGTGGTTGTTGGTATGGAGGAACACGAATCGGACTCAGTCACAGCCGCGAACGATGAAACCTTCGTTTCAAAGTTCATACAAGAACTGGATATCCAGGGCATTTCGGAGGCCTTCAAGAGAGGCGAACTCAAATACAAGCGGTTTGGCAAAGCGGAGCACAAAAGACGAGTTCTGAAGATATATCTACCGTCTACAACTCTTCGCTCAGCTTGTCTGAAAAAGATAAGAACTTCAAGGCTTAATGTCCTGCAGTCTCTTCCCCGAGTCTTCGTCAGAGAAGACTTGACCAGAACTGGACTCGAATTAGAAAAGCAGTAGAGACATATTGCCAGAGAACGGAACCAGACGGCCGGGCAGATAGAGTGGACCGTCAGAGGAACTCAGCTGTCCAAGCTATCGACGCCGAGACCATTCCGAGAAGAACAGAAGAGGTCATTCGCTAACGTTACCAAAAGAACTTCTCGCTAGGTCAGTGGCAGTGTTAGGAATTCTTTTTCTTGCCCTTTAACGAAAGCATGTTTATTCAATGCGAGATCTATACGCAATAAAGTAGCTGATCTTGATTTTTTGCTTATTTACAATAACTATGATCTTGTTTTCGTTACTGAAACTTGGCTTTCTTCCTTAGATTCCGATCATGAGTTTTTGAAGGAGCATAAATATTTGTTGTATAGATGTGATCGTTCCCTAAATGATCCTAATCAAGGCGGAGGAGTTGCCGCATTTGTCTCCCTTAATATTCCATCTGTTCTAGTTTCCTCTTTCCAAGATAATGGCATAGAAGTGATATCTCTCGATATCTTCAACCCTATTGCACTTCCACGGCAAATGCGATGCGTAGTGATCTACCGTTCCCCTTCCTGTACATCAGCAACGATGGTCAGATTGTTGTCCTACATTAAATCGATTACTCTTCCCAATATACCTATGGTGGTAGTAGGAGATCTCAATCTTCCATTTATTGACTGGAATAGCCTATACACTTCTTACAATGAGAATCATTCCTTGTTCTTAGATTTTTGCTGCGATGAGCATTTTTTTCAATTCGTCTCCCAACCAACACGTGGTACGAACATATTAGATATTGTGCTGTCTAATAGTCTAGTTGTTTCCGACTGTATTGTGATTGCGCCTTTTTCATCAAGTGACCATGCCACCGTAGAATTTCAAGTGTCTTTCTCAGCTTTTCCTGCTGCTTCGGCTCCTTCTATAAGAAATTTCGCGCGTGCGAATTGGGCTATGATGGAATGTTGACTTCCTTGTCCACCTTATCGACCGTTTCGTCCCATTGTTCTCCGATTTCTCTGATATCGACCTCTATCCACCTAGGCTCCGAACAATGTATTACAAGCTTCAACGAGCTACACTTCGTTCTCCTAATTCTGTTTACAGCCACAATCTTTCTGCTGAATTTTCTAAACAGTTACATTTGCACCAGATTGAGAAAGAAAGCAAACTAGTTAGTAAAGGAAACCTGAAATTGTTTTATTCCGAATGTCGCAGTCGCTCTAAGGGCCGTAATTCAGCAATGCCCACAATAGTTGATCAATCTAATCGAACTTTGGTTACTTCATTATCTAAAGCCGAAGCTTTCTCAGATTTTTTATCTTCGGTGTACTCGACCCCTCGTTCTATTGTTCCTGAGATCTATCCGACGACTCCCTCGAAATTGTACTTTGATTTCATAACTCATGATATGATATTGAATGGTATTAGAAAGTTGAGCAATAAGTGTAATACTTCTCCTGACACCATACCAAATATTGTTTTCAAGAAACTGCGTTTTGTGCTTCTGAAACCGTTATCTATTATTTTTAACAATTCTTTACTTTCTGGAAAGGCACCCTCTCTCTGGAAAATGACGATAGTTAAACCCATCCCTAAACCCAAATCTGCGGCAGATCAACTTTCAAGTTATCGTCCTATTTCGTTAACTTGTTCAATCTCTAAAGTTATGGAAAACGTTTTGATTAGTCAAATTGATGCTTACTTGGAGAACAATTCTATTCTATCTCCTCATCAATTCGGTTTTAGAAGCAAAAGGTCCACAGTAACTTCACTAGTACAATCACATTGTTACCTTGCGGATTTACTGTCTCATGGAAAGGCTGTCGATGTTGTTCTCCTTGACATATCTAAGGCCTTTGACACAGTAGACCATAATCTTTTAGTACGCAAACTTGAAAATATAGGAATTTGTAATCCTGTCCTTGGATGGATTCGTGATTATTTGACTGAAAGAATGCAGACTATTTGTGTTGACAACGAGTTTTCAAGCACTTCCTCTGTAATTAGTGATGTGCCCCAAGGATCAACAATCGGCCCTAAATTATTCTTATTATTTATCGATGACATAAAGGAAGTTATTCCTTCGACTGTGCAATATTCGATATATGCCGACGACGTGAAACTGTTTACTGAAGTACCACTTTTCTCTTCCGATCTCCAAATAGCCATTGATAACATCTCTAACTGGTGTCAACATTCCAATCTTGAGCTATCTGCTAAAAAATGCGTTGTTTCACACTTCGGTTCCAATGCCATGATGAATTATTATCTTAACGGAGTGGTCATGAATAAATCTTCTGAAGTAAATGATTTAGGCGTTGTGTTCTCTGATAATCTTTCCTCCAATAAACAAGTCGAGATTGTCTGTAAGAAAGCAACAAACCTTGCGAACTTATTCTTGCGTACATTCAAGACTAAGTCTCTTGATGTTCTGAGACTAGCTTTTGTCACTTATGTATGCCCAATCCTCGAATACGCGACTGTAGTTTGGTCCCCAACAACCATAGGCCTTGTGAAAGACATTGAAAAAGTTCAAAGGAGTTTCACCAGAAGAATCCTAGCTAGGAACGGACTTCCTCGATTAGATTACTCTGAAAGACTAGAAATGCTTAATCTAGAGTCACTTGAATACCGCCGCGTTGTTGCTGACCTAGTATTTATCCATAAAAGAATACATTCGTGTTCTGAATTTGACTCTTCCAGACTATTCATTGTTAAACCACTTCTTAAGAATATTAGAAATGCTCACAAGTTGAGAATCGCATTGCCTTTCGCTATAAACAGCTCCTGTTTCTCTACATGTGCATCAAGAATTATCTATATATGGAACTGCCTACCTTCTGAAATAGTATGCATTCATTCTGATATGATGTTTCTGACGAAACTGAAAGAACTTCCTAAACATACTATTTTACCTAGCCCTATTGTTTCTGACTAATGGCTTTAATACACTGTCACTGTATTACCTCACCTTCTTCTTTTTAATTTCTTAATTTTATCATATATAAAAATCCATGTTATATTGTTTTTATATTTTGATTCCACGTTAAACACACATGTACATGGAAATAAAGAAAGAATGAATGAACTGCCTTGAATTGAAGTCATTTACGATTGGAAATTTTCTAAATAACAATATTATCAATAAGATTATTGATATTGTGATTGTTTTTATTATTTCACTAGTTGATCAGATAGTTCTCTCAAATCAGTGTTTTAGCTGAAGCTTTAAGATTTTGTTGAGAGATATAAGAGTTTGCATAGTGCGTTTTTCATCAACTACTGGTTCACTCGATATCGGAAAATTTGCACATTTTACATTCGTATACTGTCCAGGTTTTTTTTAAAAAATGTGTTCAAAATGGCTTAATTCGGCACAAAAAATTTCCTTTTCAGATCACATTTGTGTTGAACTTTGCTGTGCGACAAATTTCGAAGTTGGAGACGAACATAGTGTTGTCGGTGGAGAGAGTAAAAGAGTATTCAGACACTCCAAGCGAGGTCAGCAGTTTTCTTTCTCTCTCTGACTTTTATTTATTTATTCAGATACATTTTTGAAACAAAAATGTGACAACACTCGGAACATGGTGAACACATGATAAATTCTCTACAGTTTAGGTAACTGCAGATTGAGTAGTTCTAATACATCGAGAGAACTCAATCTTGCTTTCAGAGCAAGTACAGTGGGAGCAGAAACAATATCGTAGGCAAGCTTACAATAATATCTAGCGGAACGAAAGGCGAAAAAATTGAATAATGGTAGTCTACGCGTACGGGAAATGTGAAATGAATACTTAGAAGTACGACCATTACAAGGCTTAAGCCTATACATTTTACTAATTGGAATATCAATTAATCCATTCAGTATTTTATAAGAGATGATGATATCTGTCTTAGTTCTACGCGACCATAAAGTATCTAATTGGAAGCTTTTAAGTCTATACTTGTAGGAAGGTCGGGTTTGCAGAGATTCTCGATTGTAAGAGCATCGAATGCATAGTAATCGTGTGAAAATATGCTGGACATGCTCAATTTTTTTGACTTCTTTTCTCTTTCTCTTCTTCTTCAATTCTTTCTATCTGTCTCTCTCTCTCTCTCTCTGTTTCTCTATCTCTCTTCCATCCGAGACAGTTCCTTTCTCTTCTTTTGAGTTCAAGTGTTTGTTTGATTTTCCGGAAGAAACGTTCGTGAAGTTAAGATCAATATTCTTAATTTTTAAACAATACATAGCTTGCTGAAGGCACACACTACTATGCTAAATTCACCCAGTCCTCATTCGGTTCCTAAAAATACTTTAATGTTTTCCTCTTTGTATTTCTGAATGTTTTTGATTTTTATGGAGAACAAATGATTGAACTATCGCACGTGTTAAAACGCGCTCCCGGTTTGAGTCGAGATGGTCTGGTTTCGATCCCTCCCGGTGGACTAGCTTTTTTCTGTCCGAAAGTTCAATCATTTGTCATCTTAACCAGGCGTGACTGCCTTTAAACTGTGTTACTTAGAATTTGAAGATTTCTATGGGTTTTTTTACATGTTTTTTCTGCCAACGGTAATGAAAAACAATCATATGGTATTCTTATGACATCCCGATTAACAATGAGAGTATTAGATCTGTATATGAAAAAAAACTCAGGTTTGGTAAGAGGAACCTTTTCTTTAGGCAGCCTGGCGCAGCAAGTCAGGCAAGGAGCCACCCAAGAATTGGCCAAGCGAGGGGATAATAGTCTTCAAAAACTACTCCACTCGTTACAGGTTAGAACATGTTTAAGGAAATTATTTAGAAACTTCTATATTATAATGACAAAAGATGTAATTTTGATCGAAAAATAATGGTTTGTTTAATTTTCAAGTTGTTTTATTTAATCATCAATTCATACATCACTTTCCTAGAACTGGGCTAGATCTGGTTGTGAGAGGAATCAATGTCGAGGTGGGACCTCATGAGAAGATCGGAATCGTAGGCAGAACTGGAGCAGGTTATTGTGGTCTCGAATTGTGCCCGAACAGTTTTGTAGCTTCTTTCTGAGGTTTCAGAAGCTTGGGCTTGTTGATGAAAGTCAGGTGGTTTCGCTTTCGAATATGATGTCATTAAGATACGAATCGAATTATTTTGAAACTGAGTCAACGATAAAAGTACTTGATGAATAACTAGTTATTGAGACTTTTCAGTTAGAGCCGGTTCAAAAAAGCTTGTATAATATCAAAAATGAAATAGAGCATTGGACAGAGTAAGAAAGATGTAAACATCTGCTTTTTTCGGGACAGAATTTCGAAAGCCATCGATTTTAGATTTTTCAAAAAGCTCCAGGAAGCTAATTTGTTCATCCATTAATAGTTTTTCAAAGTTGAGCTGGACCTAGTCTTGATAGAAATCAATACCGAGTTTTTGTAAAATTAGGTCTTTTGTGGAAAATTTCACGGATTGTAGTCCTAAGCACTCTCATAACGATTATTAAGCGGTTCTGATGTGTCTGATGACTATAATGGTAAGAAACGTGAGAGAAGACAATTTGAGACTTTATATCGGACATTCAGGCCGTCCAGTTCATACCAGGGCCACGGAACGTATACGTGCTACTAAGAACCCAAAGGCCCCTTCCTACGCAACTAATGCCTTTTCTCAGCACGTTCTTGTTTCTCATCCTAATGAAACAGTTGTACTCACCGGTTCTATCCTGCATGTTGAAACTAATATTGTTCGCCGTAGAATTATTGAGGCTTTGCTGATTGATACTCACAAACCTGACCTTAACAACAAGAGCGAAATGGCAGAAGAGCTCTCTCATCTCTCCCTCCTGCCCCTTCCTTAGGAACATCTCGCTTGTTTTGATCTATATTGTTTTTCTGTTTTCTGTTTTTTTTCTCGTATTATTTCTTCGGTGGTTCTTCAATTGTGTTCTATATCACAGCCACCTCTTCTGGCTGTATCACCATTACTTGGTTCGTTATTTTGATTTGTATTTGTTTTTCTTATCCTTTTGATACATATTTCTGCTGTGCTCACCATTTTGTTTAGGTGATTCATTTCGCTGACGATGCTTTTATAAAGCGAAACGTTCGAAATCCTATTCTTCTCAACAACGCATCAACAAGGCAAGACACAGATCAAAGTGTGAGACGAATTCGTTGTTTTTCAGGAAAGACCTCAGTCACACTGGCCCTGTTCCGCATGATTGAACCGGCGGAAGGTCAGATTAGCATCGACGGAGTAAACATCTTCGACATAGGAATTCATGACTTGCGCTCAAATCTGACAGTTATTCCACAGGATCCTGTTCTCTTCTCGGGGACTCTGAGGTTTTCTCCGTGTTCCGTTCTGTTCTATTTCTTTATCTGTCGGTTTTACCCGTTTTACCCCTCTATCTCACTCTCTCTTTCTTTCTCTCTCTATCTATCTCTCTCTATCTCTCTCTCTGTCTCTCTCTCTCTCGGTCTCTTTCCTCCCCTCTCTCTCTCTTCAATTTCAATTTGCTCCTGTTTCTCCTTACTGTGTTCCAATCAGCTATAAAGTCAATAAGGAATGTATTCGTGATGATCAGGTTCAACTTGGATCCATTCGGGCGACACAAAGACAAAGAACTTTGGCGGGCACTAGAGATGGCCAATCTACGGGAGTTTGCCGTGGCCTTATCGGCTGGACTAGATCATGAGATAACCGAGGGAGAAGAGAATATTAGGTTGGTCCATCCCCTGCTTTTTGGGGCTCGATTGTTTCTTGGCAGAGGTGGATCATGTTTGACGAATAGGTCAAAGCGCAGCGCAATGGTATTGTTTCTGACTACAAAGAACATGTTTGGTTTCAATTTCGACTCTTCACCCGAGCTGATACACATAAAACAGATGAGTTTGTGAATTTTGATAGTGCTTGCATATCTCTTTTTCTACTCATTCTCGGATGTCTTCATGTTCTTGGGAACCATTCATTGATCTATACACTGCAAAAGGCTTGTAATCGAAGTTCTTGACTACCAATAAATCATATTTCAGTGTAAGTAGCGTGTACCAACTAGGTCGACATCTTATTAGTGTTATAGGGTGCACCAACTAGGTCGACATCTTATTAGTGTTATAGGGTCCACCAACTAGGTCGACATCTTATTAGTGTTATATGGTGCACCAACACCAACAGCGGACCTCGCTCTTCATTGAGAATAACGCTAGGAAGAAGAAGAAGGTGCACCAACTAGGTCGACATCTTATTAGTGTTATAAGGTGCACCAACTAGGTCGACATCTTATTAGTGTTATAGGGTGCACCAACTAGGTCGACATCTTATTAGTATTATAGGGTGCACGTCTTACCGAGACTAGAAATACTTTCATGACATACCAACTATACTTTGTTTAGGAACTCTAACTAAGTTAAAATATGATTTAAGAGCGCTGTGTGAAGCGTATCGTGAAGAAGTTTCAGATACTTAAAATCCTTTTCGTTCCAGGTCTGAAAATTCGTTTTTAACTAGCACGAAAATTTTTGTTATAAAAGAGAGCTTATACAAGGCCAAATATACACTGCTTCAGTGTGGGCCAACGTCAATTGGTGTGTTTATCGCGCGCTCTTCTGCGGAAGACTCGGGTGCTGATCCTTGACCAGAACACCGACGCTTTGATACAGAAGACTATCAGGTGAGTCGTGAAGTGGGCGTGGTTCGCTCGGTGTTCGAAGCTCTACCGGTAATGGATAGGTTGCGGGTTCGATTTTTCATCCTTGACAGTTTTTTTGCAAGACAGAATTTTTTTAAAAAAAAGTTTCACTGTTTATTTCTGATTCACTTCTTATAGAAAGCTCTTGATTATTTTTCAAAACCAAGTAATAACAATCCATTACAAATATGGATAATTTTCATGTCAGACTTGTTCATTTCTTCTGTTGAATGTTGTATAAATCACTATAATTGGATATTGAAAACTTCACCGAGTTTTTGAAGAGAAGAATTCGCTCAAAGCACAGTTCTGACCATCGCGCATCGTCTCAACACCATTATGGATTACGACAGGTTCATACAGTTCGAACAAGTTATCATTTGGTTCATACAAGTTTGCCTTTTGCAATCTTTATTGCCAAATGATAACGTGTTCAGTGTTATCACTAAAACGGTGACAGGGAGGGTTTAGGGGAAACTTGCGAAAAGTAATAAGCAACTGTGGCGTTGCGCTGAAGAGTCCCAATGAGACCGTTCATATTTTCTATCCATTGAGACCAACTCATTTTTCCGAAGAGTCCTCTAAATCGGAGTAGAAGTGGAAGACCAGTACGTTTGTTAGTAGACAAAAATAGCTTAGTCAAGGGAATCGTGAGGAAAAGTCGTAGACGCGACCGAATTACTTGCTTGGAGAAGGGAAGAATGATTTCAGCTAAAAAGTTCAAAATTCTGTTCTTCAGTGTTTTATCTCTATAAGTCTAGATCACCCATGCAAGATTCAGAGTCAATGGTTTCAGGATTGTTGTCCTGAGAGAGGGTCAATTAGTCGAATTTGACTCTCCTCAGAGTCTTTTGTCTGATACGCACAGTCTCTTCGCCGACATGGCTCGACAATCTGGATTGGTCCCCAATTTGCATCCAAGGAGGGAAGAGGATGTCTTCCTCGACCATGACAGAGAACAGAATTAGCTGGTCATCCAGATAGTAATCGATATTTTTCATAGCAAGAGGATTATGGTAAAACATCGGTTATGGAGGTATTTGACGGAGGATGAATTGAGATTGGTTTTCTCAAGTCACCACTCGAGTTAACCGCGGTTTTTGTACATCGCACTTATAGCTAGGAACCGTGTAACCAAAATGCAATAACCGAAAATACAATTCTTCATGTGAGATGTTTTGATTGATGTGTTTAATTGTGGTATTCAATGAACAGTTCAATGAGCTTTTTGCATGTTGATATTTCAGGCATTGACATCATCCCTGACAATCAGACCTTTTACAGGTTCTCCATGTTGTTGTTATTGAAAAACGTTGTTATATATATATTTTATCTACATCTTCCGATGCAATAACGCACAAATTTAATTACAATTGAAAATGAGGAATGAATAGATCAGCTAAACAATTGTCAAATAAGTGAATAAATTCGATAACAAAAACGATACAGAAACTTGACTTTAATATAGCGAATTGAACGGGGGAAAAAACAAACAAAAAAAACAAACAAACAAACCCATATAGAACGATTTAAACGACAAAAAAAGAAATTTAGTTCTGAATTAATGACGAGAGAAGAGTAGAAAGAACACCACTTGTTAATTGGGACTTAAAATATTTCAGGTTCATACTATTAATCAAGTTTCGAGGTAGCTTGCTGAAAAGGCGGGATATTCGCATTCCATAAGAGTTATTTCTAGCTGTATTCTTGCTACCCTGAACTAATAAGCCATTTATATTAGTTCGCGTTGGAATAGTCTCTTTAAAAAATCGCTTTTTATCTATTATCGACAGTCCATGGAAGATCTTGAAACCCATAACTAAGTCAGAAAATACCCTCCTCTTGGAAAGAGGAACGAGTCCAAGGCGGGCAAGTCGATTGGGGTAAGAAGGAAGAAACCTCGTATTAACTTTATTTGCGAAACATCGATGGTAAACTATGTGAGTGAATTTCCTCAAAACTTTCTCAATCTCTTGCATAGTATGGATTCCATATATTCGAAGCATAGTCCAAGTGCGGCATTATGTAAGTTTTAAAGCACTTGACCAGTATGCCAGGATCATTAACAGTTACCGCACGGAGCATAGCATACATTGCTTTGGATGCCTTTTTTTTTATTTTATGAAAAACAAACAAACAAAAAATTCATCAAAAAGTGCAGTCGAGGTTTCGTCGATGGAAGTTTTGAGTTAATAACCCTACATCGATAATCCAACGACTTCTGACCAACACGTTTATGACTGAAAATATGTTGTCTATATACCAACCCAAGGTTTATTGACCTAAACGTGCCGGGTTTACGCAGTGCACTATAAAGACTAAACTGATTGACGTGTAAGCAGAGAACAAATTTTCCAGTCCACAACAAAATGCGAAATGTTTAACTGAAATTTTTTGAAAGACTCTAGTAAAAGACTCTAGTTCATTCACCATGACGATTCATCAAAAAAGCACTTTCTTTACGCATCTTCAACGGCAGCTCGGATTGGAACACACGATGGTATGTCTCCGTTGGCACATCCACTTCTAACGGGAATAAGAGTGAAAGCATCTTATGGCCCTTTACTTGCGTCAGATTTTTAATGAAGGAGTCAAATGAGCTAAATTTTTTCGTTCTGTTGACGAAACTTGTAAAATATTATTTTCTAGTCAACTTGTGAAATATCAGGATTTTAATCAATTTTTCGAAAATAAATTCCTTATTCGAAAGCTGAACAAGTTACACATTATAGAAGGTTCTGAAACCTGAAATGAACGGCTTAACTATTGATTGATCAGAAGGTTGCTAGAAAATAGATAACACATACAGGAGAGCTCCTGGGAGAGGTTTAAATATTCAAGAACATAGTTTTCCGTTTGTCCGATAGAACTGCTTCTTTAAAAAAAATTTAATTGAGTATAGAAAACAAATTTCTAAAAGTTTTAGATGTAAATTCTCCAATGAAGCTGAACGAATCTTACTTGAAAAGCAAACAAACAAAAAATTCATCAAAAGATGCAGTCAAGGTTTCTTCGATGGGGGTGACTTGATAACCCAACGAATTCGGACCAACACATTTGTGTTGAAAATATGTTGTATATATACCAACCCAAGGTTTATTGACTTATACGTGCCGGGTTTACGCAATGCACTATAAAGACTAAACTGATTGACGAGTAACCAGAGAACAAATTTTCCAGTCCGTAGCAACATGAGAAATGTTTTACTGAGGTTCTGCTCTCGGCATTGATTCATTGACATTCCAAACAGTTTAATAGTAACATGGTTTTCGGGATTAGGGTGTGAAAAGTTTAGAAAGGCTCTATTGTTTTTCTGCAAGCACTTTAGTGTTACTGACAAAATACTGTTCATTGACGATGACGATTTATCAAAAAAGCACTTTCTTCACACATCTTCAACGGCAGCCCGGATTGGAACACACGGTGGTATGTCTCCGTTGGCACATCCACTTCTAACGGGAATAACTTAACAGAAAGCATCTCATGGCCCTTTATTTGCGTCAGATATCTAATGAAGGAGTCAAATGAGCAATTTTTTTTCGTTCTGTTGACGAAATTTGTAAATATTATTTTCTCTCAGAATTTCAGTCAAATTTTTGAGAAGAAATTCCTTATTCGTAAGGTGAACAAGTTACACATTATTATAGAAAGTTCTGAAACCTGATATGAAAGATTCAACTATTGATTGATCAGAAGGTTGCTAGAAAATAGATAACACATACATATAATGGTTCTTGAACTTTAAACACACTGCGTGACTTCAGTGTTTAACTGAGAAACTTTCTTTATGAAAAACTCATTTTCGCTCCAAAAAAATGCTTATTTTCTCATTATACAAAAATGTGAAACTTCAAATTTCAGTAAACAAAATATATTTTGTCGCAATTTACCAAGAGCTTAAAACTGAAGATTTTTTTTAAAGAAACGAACATGAAAGCTTAAATTAGTTCTAATAAGGAAAAGTGCGGTAAAATTTGTGACGATGGGAGTATGACTATCCTTCTCGCAGCATATCGATAGTAACTGCAATAAAGCAAACGCTCTCTCTACCCGCTGAATTGGGTTGCCCAATTAAAAATAAAACTTCTTGTAAGCTTCTTTCAATTTTTTTCCACAGAAACCGCTAAGATGAATCCATGTTTTTTTACAAGCTAGGCACATACTCTTTATTTTCTTGTAAATTAACTTTTTTATCAGACTTGATAGTTTATCTACTCCGACTAGGTGGAAAACTGCACTTTTATTTTAGAACTTTTCTCTTTTATCAACCAGCTGTGTTTGAAGAGTGCCTAGATCTTCATTGAAATTCTAAAATTGTGGACTGAATCTCAATTCTATAAGAAACACCTCTATTATTCCTACTCGTGGCATATTAAATCGGCCGCTTCTTTTCGAATAGAAATCATGCTTAATAACGGCTACTTTTTTCGCAATGAAATATGTCGTTGTTTTTGGAATTTTCTGACTTTCTGTGTTGTTTTCAATTAGAGAAAAAACACATCTCTTTATTCTCTTCATTTAAGTACTGAATGTTTCACAGAAAAAATTTTTTTGAGAGAGCTGTGTACAATGTATCAGTACCAGAAAAGGGTGCACACTAGACTAGACACTCATTCATTCCATGTACTTCTTCCTCCGAATGGCTGTCTCTAATGCTTCTTCAGTTCGTAGCTGGGAACAATGCCAGAAGTCTCCGCCCTTTCCTTCTTCTCCGCCTCTATCTCGTCCAAGTAAGTCTTCAGGTACCAAGACTCCTGCCACCATAGATGATATTCTTTTTGGGTTTACCTCAGTTCAAATACGATGTACTTTTCTGGTTCTAACCTTAACACCTGTCCAAACCAAAATTTACATAATCAATACACCCTTCAATCTTCACTTTTTTGTGATATTCACTTTTTTTCAACTGTCACGTATTTCAATCTGAATATGAAAAAAAAAGCTTTACAAATGTAATAACTTACAAGCTCAAAGATTTTGGTCAATCGTACTTATGCATATTTTTATTCTGTTTATTTGATGACCTCAGTGGTTCAAACATTCCATTAAGTAATTGGAAAATATTCACAAACAGTCATGATTAATTAATCCAAATGACTCTCATGACTGTAACCCCGAGTGGAACAACTAGTTTTCGACTTCTTCCTACTTGGTCCACTTGTCCTTGGGCAGCCTCTCCCCGTGAAGTGCTAGAGTGTGGGCCGTTGAGAGTCTTTGCTTGCGAGCATCAAACAGCCACGGCTCCGGAAACATTGTTATGATCCGAGTGTTTCAATTAGAATGATCGAGCGGTCACACACCAGTGTGGTTTTCCAGCCGGTACTTGGTGTAAAATCTATGCACAATTCTAAGCGCTATCCAAGAGCTCTCTGTCACTCTCTTGTCTTGCCTGCTAGGCGCATTTTAGAGGTATTCGAGAGCATAAAATTGTTCCGATGACACTTTTAGAGTACTCAATATCTTCACTTGTGTAAGTTTCGAAAAAGATAGCGTGTTGAGTGAATTCACTGGTGGACACATCCGAGAATCCAACGATTTTTTCAAAAATTGTGTTAAATAGGGATAAGGATTAAACTATAATGAAAGTAATCGTAATCAAAGGACATGGTTGAATCGGAACATATAAAAAGGATATAGCAATTTTTAATTTTCAAATTGGCCAATTCTTTTTCCAGTTTAAGGAAAAGATCTCATTTTCACTTTTTCTAATCAATAATTACTTCCATGTGCGCGGGAAATTCAATGAGATGAATGGGTATACTAGACTCTTACTTACTACCTGTAACATGTATCCGAGCCAAGGTCAGTGTCCTTATGTTCAAACAGAAACAAAAACAATCTTCTTTTTGAAATTAATTTTTCCCAGCTTTTCATCGTGTCAAACACTTTTTGGAAAACCTCCTCATTTTTTTTGCTTTTATACCCTTGAGGAAAACCTCCTCAAGGGTATAAAAGACAAAACCTCAAACGGGTTTAAGCGGACGTCAAGTTGAGCTACTATACACTTGATATTTTTTGTTTCTTCAATTTAATGATGTATTCCGTACCACAATCCGGTCCACGGAAACAACTCGCATATTCAAACCAACGCAGCCATGGAGACTGTCAGAGTGCAAAATGGGGAGCTGCTCCACAGCGAGTAAGCGCTAGAAAGAAAAGATATCCAAACTCAAACGCTATTAAAATCGGTTTGTCATAATAATATCCCGTTCCACCATCGGTAGTTGGGAGTTGACCGATGAGGAAAATGAAACTTTGCGAAATTGGACACAAAAAATAAAAGAAAAAATTTAAACGTGCAAAGGGTTTAATTATTAAAAAAAAGTTATAAAAATCATGTCGGTAGAATAGAAGTCGAGCATATAAGCAATGCGAATTAAAAAGATGGTGGAAGTAAAGTTCAAACAAAAGTTAATCAACAGAAACTCATGAGAAATTTATTTGACTCCAATGTTTTATAATATTGTTCACAGAGCCACAAAACGGCAAAATGTGGTCGAGGAGGTGTCGATGGGGTGTTTCGCCAATGTGATAACCCAACGACTTCGGACCAACACGTAGATAATAGAAAATATGTTGTATATACACCAAGTCAAGGTTTGTTGACCTATACGTGCTGGGTTTACGGAATGCTCTATAAAGACTAAACTAATTGACGCTTGAGCAGAGAACAAATTTTCCAGTCCACAACAAAATGCAAATGTTTAACTGAGGTTCTGCTCTCGCCATTGACTCATTGACATTCTAAATCGTTAAATATTATCAAGGTTTTCGAGATTAGGTGCGAAATTTTTTTAAAGACTCTAGTAAAAGACTCTAGTTCATTGACCATGACGATTCATCAAAAAAGCACTTTCTTTACGCATCTTCAACGGCAGCCCGGATTGGAACACACGGTGGTATGTCTCCGTTGGCACATCCACTTCTAACGGGAATAAGAGTGAAAGCATCTTATGGCCCTTTACTTGCGTCAGATATTTAATGAAGGAGTCAAATGAGCTAAATTTTTTCGTTCTGTTGACAGTGCCAAAACATGTCACAAAGGAAAAACAAAGTTGTCCGTGATTTGGCAGGAACAAAACTTGGCCACAGAGTAATTCATCATTTGGCACTGCGAAATAGTGGCCGATTCTTCGTCCCTATTTTGGCAGCTAAAAAAAAGACTAATATCGGAATTTCCTTCTCCCAAGTTCGCATACTCGAAATCTTGGCAAAATGAAGTTTTTGGCTGAGGAACAACATTTTGAGTATTTTGGCGAAAATTATTCCCAGCATCGTCTTATATATTTAGTTCCGATATATTTAATTGACTTTTTGCTACTTCCATTTCGTTGAATAGTAAAAAGTTTTTTCCGTAAGACGCGATTTTGAATTTTTTTTTACTACTTTTTCCACCACAGAACAGTTTGTTGTCACTTTCTATGACATGGGAAGTAGGTATAAAAAAGGGGAAAAAGTTGGGATGGTTTTTTCTTGATCGTCAAGTCAAGACCAATACAGGGGAAGGTTGGTAAGTTGACTCGGCGGTTTTGCCTCAAAATTTTTTACGAAGACTTTTATTCGGGTAATCTTTGGATGTTGTTCTGCAAGTTTGTTTTTCAGTATTGTTTCAAGCGGAATAAAGAATTGAAAGTATTAACTTATGAACTCCCGTCACTCACTGCCTTCGTGCTCTTCTTGTTCTTTGCAATGTTTAACTTAGACAAACCTTCTCTTTCTAACTCCTATTTTTCTAAGTAAATACATATGTATTTATGTTAATACTCATAAAAAACACGAAGCTTTCTTGATACACGGTCATTTATTCAGTTTAAGAAAAAAAGGTCATTTGTTCAGAATAAGGACGAGGAGGGTTCCGATTTGAGGTCTCACTTAAGGAAAACATTGCAGCTGTGCCGAGCCGAATAAAACTACATATAGCAAGAATGAGTGAATTTCACGGATGCTTTGCAATGGGAACGAGTATTTGAGTTGTTTTGATAAAAATATTGTTAAATCAACTACAGTGAGGATTTATCTTACTATCAGTAGACTGGAGAAGCGGTTTTATGGAAAAGTTAGAGACCTGGGAATGGATGACTTCTAGCCTGGCCTAGTCAATCTTCTAGCGCCGAGTAAAAAAGAAAAGTTTTTCGGGGAAAATAATTAAAGTCCACCAAATGAAATGATGACGTCCACCAAATAAAATGATGACGTCCACCAAATAAAATGATGACGTCCACCAAATAAAATAATGACGTCCACCAAATAAAATGCTCACGTCCACCAAATATTGTGGAGACGTCCACCAAATTTGGTCAACAAAATAAACTTTTTTCTTTAAATTTGTTTGTCTTTTTAAATGATTTTTTTGAAGTCTCGTTTCGGTTTTTCGGCCGGGTTATACCTGAAATTCTCAGATGTGTATCAGGTTCATTTCCCAAACACATTGTTTACGAAAGTTTACCGTTTGGTGTCAGATGTCAAAATGACGTGGTGAGTTTTCGGGAGTGAATTGTAATAGGAGTGATTTTTTTCGTTAGTGAAGCTTTCTCAAAAAAAAAAATCGAAGTTTTTTTCGACATCTTCCGGAAAATGCCGAAAAAACCGGAAAAAAACTAGAAATGTCGCAAAAAGTTTTTTCGACATCTTTCGTGAAATTTCGAAAAAACCGGAAAACCCTTTGAAAACTAAATCGAAAAAATGTGCAATTTTGGTCAGGAATGAATTGTTGTGATACCGTAATGATGACTTGCTGTAGAAGAGTCGCAGATCAGGAAGAAAAAGTTTGGTGGACGTCTCAACAAAAATTTTTTTTATTGGTTTTAGTGGACGTCGGCAATTTATTTGGTGGAGGTCAGCATTTTATTTGGTGGAGGTCAGCATTTTATTTGGTGGAGGTCAGCATTTTATTTGGTGGAGGTCAGCATTTTATTTGGTGGACGTTTCGATTTAGTTGCTGGACGTCTTATTCACGTCTTTTTTTCTCGTTTTTTGATTAAATTGTTGATGGAAAGTCACTACTCAAACAAACTTATTAAAAAAATTTTTTAACCTGTGGTGGAAAATTTTCAGTGAAGCTAAACGAGTTTCACTTCATTCGAGACAAAAAAAACAAGAAATTTTCTGGCCTGAATTCGCTCCTGGGAGAGGTTTAAATATTGAAGTACATAGTTTTCCCATTTGTCCGATAGAACTGCTTCTTTTAAAAAAATTTAATTGAGTATAGAAAACAAATTTCTAAAAGTTTTAGATGTAAATTCTCCAATGAAGCTGAATGAATCTTACTTGAAAAGCAAACAAACAAAAAATTCATCAAAAAGTGCAGTCAAGGTTTCTTCGATGGGGGTTTTTCATTGATAACCCAACGAATTCGGACCAACACATTTGTGTTGAAAGTATGTTGTATATATACCAACCCAAGGTTTATTGTTTTATACGTGACGGGTTTACGCAATGCACTATAAAGACTACACTGATTGACGAGTAACCATAGGTAATTTTAGGGAAAGTTCCCTTTTGATTGATTGCCTGCCACGCGGAAGATAAAGGTTTTAATGCAAAACTCTTTATGATCGAAAGGCCACACAAATTAACAGTAACACGGAAAGAGAATATAATTAACTGAATTACTAACAAATATTAACACTTTAACAATAAATACTAACACAAACCCGCTCCTGCGACCTTCTGGCGAAGTGTCGTTTTGGACGGTGCTGGGCGGTGTAGAGAAGCCGATCACTCTGCTCGATTATTCCCCTCCCCTTATCACACTATGAACATGCACGCTAACGCGTCGCGGCTGCGGCTTGATCAGGGAAGAGAGGGAATTTGAATCACATTAACAAACTACAAACTACTAAACAACAAAAGTTAAACAACGAGTTAACTAAGGTAGCGATAGCTACACTGGGGGCGGCGGCAAGCGAAATTCAGGCAGAGCTACCCCCTTTGAGCATAGGGTTAGCTCCACACAGGGCCCCATGGTGTGCCTGGGAACAAAATGGGCAGGAGCCTACTCTGCATGGCCTATGCGGATGTGCGAAGCAGAGGCATCTTTCGCATCTGCCCGCACCCTTAATAATCAGCCTTCGAGTTTGAATCAAGGGCACGGCATCGCAACCCATCGCGTGATGAACGACGCTCGCGCAGAAGAGGCATGGCTGCTTGGATCTCGATTGGTTCCAAGTTTCCGCCGGCCTTCCTCTCTTCGGGTTATGCGAGGTTTCGCCGGCGGCTCTTTTCTGGGGGAACGTGGGCTGTCTGCTGCGATGCGGAACGTCCATAGCAGGAGAGCGGTGCTTAGCGGCGGGTCGTTTCGATCCCGGGGGCGACTCTCGCAAGTCGGCGCTGGGGTGGTTTTCAGCGGAAGAAGATTGATTGAGGCTGCGCTGGATTTTGCTTAGCCCGATATCTATTTTGGCCTCAAGCATTCTAATTGAATGCTTTATTTCTTGGATCCATGTCTCCATTCGGTATGCGTGACTCTCGAAGAGGTCGGTCACTCTTTCCTCCAAGAAGGAGTACATTCTAGACTCCTCGTCGTTTGCGTTGGGGAAGAACTGTCCCTCTCGCGCCTGCAGAGAATGAAATATTTCCAACCTCTCTGTATAACACCCCCAAAAAGCAGACACTGAGTCCCCGAAATGGGACCAGGAACAGTATCGCTGAATAAGGGGTAGCAGGAACGATACGGGAGCTCAACCACTCTGCTACCGACAAGGAACGAACCCGAAAAGAAAGTGGGGGCCCACCTCGGTATGTTCTCCGAGCAGCTCTTCTTCTTCTTGCCGCGTGAGCGCATCAGGACGCTCTGAGTTAGGCTCATCTTGGTCGCTCATACTGCAGCAAAAAGAGCTTTTTGCCAATAAGATTAAAATATAAAACATACTCTGATACATGCGATTTTATGCACGTGAATAAGGTCACGTATGTGAGACTGGGGGGGGGGGAGGCTTTACAAATTCGCCCGCCAAAATTCCTGATTCCGCCCTAATGACTTGCAATTTCTTATTGGACGCGCTTCTTGCCCTCCTCCTGGTTTATCCCCCGATTTCTCTGGCAAAGCTGCATTATGGAAATCCGCTTCGTGGGAACTTACTTCTAAGGGGACCAGCAGATTATAAGGTCTTTTCAGGATTCTGCCCGTGCCTGTAAACACAGAGGCGTGATGCTCTCCGACCTCGGTAATGTGCCCTAACGGCCAGGTTCCTCGCGGGGTGTCCTCATTAGCTATCAATACCACTTCACCAGTTTTGGGTTTTTTGTCAGGGACTCTCTGGTTCTTCACGGAAGCCCTCT